>PYXC01001932.1:160000-187500 GCA_015244755.2 Tenualosa ilisha | reverse complement strand
CACACACACACACACAAACACAAACACACACACACACACACACACCACCAACTGGCTCTGTGTCTGCTAAAGGAGAGGTGGAGGGGTGGGGGGGGGGTTCAGAAGAGTCTTCCCTGGACAGCGGCCCTGACGAGCGGTGGACGCCATCTTTGGCACCTGCTCCCTGTCGTTAGGAGGTATATTCTTTTAATTGGCCGTCACACCTGCCATCCAGTTGGAGGCGAGCTGTCGTCTCAGAGGCCAGCGGCTGCCTCTGCTGCTGCTCCCACTGCTCCTCTTCCTCCTCCTCCTCCTCCTCCTGATGCTGCTGCTTCTGTTGCTGTTGCCGTGGCTCCTGATGGAAGGCTTTTTCGGATTCGCGTCACGCCGCTGGACGGCTTTGAAGTGGAGCACGCCAGCTTGCCTGCCTGCCTGCCTGCCTACAGACGGCCCGGCCCGCGCACGCTCGCTCAAGAGACGCCTCTTTTATTCATGAAGAGAGAGAGGATAGACGGAGAGAGAGGGGGATGGAGAGAGGCAGAGAACGTGTGTGAGAGACACCGAGTGTGGGTGAGAGAAAGAGAGAGTGGTAAGAGTGGGCGAGAGAGAGACAGAAGTAAAGAGAGCGAGAAAGAGTGGGAGAGAGAGCGTGTGTACGAGAGGGCGAGAGAGAGAGAGAGAGCTGATAGAATACAGAAGAGAAAGGGGAGGGTGAACTTGCTTTAAGGGTAGCCTGTTTCTTTGAAAAATGGCCTCTCTCATTTGATCATGTTGAGCCGAAGAGAGCGGAATGACGCAGGAGACGGGAGCAAATGCTGAAATCTATCTTAAGAATGGGAGCCAGCCGCTGTCCCGTCTCAAGTTAAACAGAATGAAGCACCACATGCAGATCCAGTGGCGGCAGCATCAAACACATCCGGCGCGAGTGAGAGGATGGCCACTAGGGGCAGCAAACGATGGCGGCCGTGGCATCAGCATCAGCACCAGTGGCGGTAGCTACCCAAGGTCCCCTGCGTGCAGTAATCTCTCTAATAGTGGACAGGTGCAGCGCAGGAGGAGCTAAAGAGCCCTGGCACCAGCCATCTCCAACTGGAGCACCAGATCAAGCCAGCACGCACATGTGTGTACTGAGGATCTCAACGAACAGCGGGCAGGGATGCATCTGTGCATTCACACATACACACAAAGACACAAACACAGCGCACACACACACACAAACACACACACACACACACACACACACACACACACACACACACACACACACACACACACACACACACACACACACACACATTATGTACACATCTGGGTATACATGCACATGCACAAATACACAAGCCCATGTACACATGCACGCGCGCACACACACACACACACACACACACACACACACACACACAGAATATGCAAATCAGCTGAAGATAAAAGGCAGAGCGTTATCAATGCAAAAGAATGATTTGGGGCACCAAATAATGGAATACTTTAATCACCACAAAATTACAATGGATTTCCCACTTACTACCAGAAGAGTTAATGTGTGTGCAGTGCAGAGATACTGCCCCTTTTGTCGGATGTAACACAGACTAAGCCACAGATGCATATTGCTCAATAACACTTGCAACCATGATTATAAAATGATTTTGCTCTCTAAAATGTGCTGTTTAAAATGATTTATGCATTTTTATTTAGTTTCAAATGGTTTTGTACAAACCTCTGAATCGGCTTCAGCTCATCAATTTCACCGTTGTCATTCTTTAGCCCTGAGTTCTACATCCCATTGACTTGATCTCAGTAAAGTCAGTAAACAAACTGTATGTCAATACTAGGAACCATAAAAACACAAGGTAACACTTTTTTTGAAGGTTTATTCATAAGAGTGACACAAGCCTGTCATTTGCATGACATGACACATATCATGAACATTAATGACACTTCATTGATGCTTATGACTGTTGTCATTTGGTTTTTGTAATGTCTGAACCCCAAACAGTGTCAACTTCACATTACAAAAACCGAATGACCCTTAATGACAACAGTCATAAACATTAAAAAAAAGTGTCATTGATGTTAGTGATATGGAATGTCATGCTAATGACAGGCTCATGTCACTCTTATGTAGACACCTTCAAATAAAGTGTTATCAAACATAATTTCAGTGACACTGAATAGCAGCTGTATCCTTGTCCCTGTTATTCTTTCGTTCCAAATGAGCATACATACATCCCACAGTCTATACCGCATGATAAATTCATCCGTGTCAAGAGGAACAGGCTCAAAGACCCAATGTGACAAAGTGAATAGAGAATCAGGAGACAGAGGAGAAGGAGGGGGGATGGAGGGGAGGCAGACTGACAGGCCTGACGGGGAGACTGCAGGCTCTGTGTCTCCCCTTAGACGAGAGGGCCAGAGGGGCTCAGGGCATGAAGAAAGGGGCACACAGCACTGTCTGTCATCCTCAGCGATATGCTGCTTCTCTGCAGAGACAAGCATGGCAGAAGACATTGGCAAGCACGCTGTCCACCACAGTATAATAAGGGAAATGGTCTTCAGCTGGGGAACTGTGCTGCTTGACTGGAAGGAGCTGAATCATATTAAATCATCTTTTCCTCCTAATGTGAAAATGTGAGGAAAAGAAAGATGTCTGTCAGTTTTAGAGGTGAAGTGCTGGTACTGCCGATAATAGGGGAGATGGTTCTGAACTGTCTTTGATAACAGCGTGTCTTCAGTAGCAAAAGAAGCGCACAGAACCTGCATTCAGAGCTCCTATTCAGTGGGGAAGGAGCATCTGTGAAAGATGAGTGGTGCTTAAGTGGACAGACGCTCTACTAGGTTTCTTACTTAAATATGAAAAGAGGGATGGGAAAGGGTGTAATACGAAGAGGAGGGGTGCCAACGGAGGAGAGGAGGAGAGGAGGAGAGGAGCCTCAGAGGGTCACAGTCCTGGTTTGACACACACACTTCTGTCGCTCTTAGAGATGGAGAAATGCACTACAGAGACCAGCTTGACCTCCTGGAGCTAGCACTGATGTGGGTAATTCAAAATTCTCTGGGTTTAGACTCTTCTGGGTGCCCAGCAGGGGTTGGAGAGGGGCAACAGAGGGTCACTCTTGCCCTTTTTCCCCTGATAAGTGTGTCACTTTTAGAGCCTGAGTGTATCACTGCAGGATACATCCTCACCACCTCTAAAACCACCTAAGAGAAGAGCCCAATTCAACAGTGAGGAGCTGCTACTCAAATGGAGAGAAAACAAATTGGCAAAAAATGTTTTGGCTTTCAATCTGAGAAAGGGAGATGTTTCTTTGGCAAATGCCTTTTAAAGTGTTTGGATAGAAAGGGACAAATCAACAAAGAATATTTTCAAAGGTAGCCTACTACGTCGCTACTGAGAGAAAGAGAAAGAGAAAGAGAGAGAGAGAGAGATGGTAGGAAGAAGGAGAGAAAGACAGGACACACTCCGAATCCTGTGCCTCTCAAAGACAAAAGAGGAGCAGAGGGAGAGGCTGGGCCAATTAAACTAATGTAGCGTAACATACACAGAACCCATCAAAACAGAAAATTAGCAGACACACACACACACACACACACACACACACACACACATACACAAATGCACACTTGAAATATACACAAGCATACACACACACTACACACACACAAACACATACATACTGGTACTACTACGCTATTGCTCTAACTGTATACTTTTCTCTGACTCAGGCACACGTATATTGAGATTGTCCATACATTATCCATGGTGTCAGGCACACACACTCACTCATTCACAGACACGCAGTGCTTATTTAAGGACCAGGGAGGGGCTGTTGCTGGTTTTGTATTCCCGTCTATCAGATAGAGAGGAATAATAGTAACAGGAATAAACAACAAGAAAAAACAGAGGGCTCCACGCATGTCCAAGCCCAAGACATCTCACTATAACCCTGCTGGTATACACACACACACACACACACACACACACACACACACACACACACACACACACACACACAAACACACATACACAGACACACATACACAGACACACAGGGTCACATCAAAACAATGTGAAAAGAACTATTTTGACACTGTAATGATTTATTTTGACATCTCTTACTTTCAAAAATAAATAATCTCCCTCTCCTTCTCTTGCACACACACACACATACAAACACAGACACACACACCACACACACACACACACACACACACACAAAATGATATGCACCCACACTCCCTGAGCAGTCCTCATCAACCCAAACTAGCCCAGTGGTGTCACGCTGCGCAGCACGGGGTGTGCCGCTGTGGAGACTGCATGAACCAAAAAAAAAAAGAAAAAAGAGAAAAAAAAGAAAAAAAGCTCCTGGCTGTTTGGGCTTGCATCGCCCTAGCCAAAAATCTCCTCTGGATTTATTCAGCTTGAGTTTATTCCCCCCCCCCCCTCCCCCCACAACCCGTGTAGACAATGTTAATTCCTCACAAGGGCAATTATGCTTGCAAGAGCGGCTCTCAGTAATTACGTCTCTCAGACGAAACACAAACTCAACTCGGGACGCGCTGACGAACGGAGTCGCATGCGACGATCCGCAGGATCAAGAGATCTGGCTTCTGAGGTCAACGTCCCTGTCTGTGCAGACCTTTGGCAGAGGTCACCCGGGGCCACATCTGAAAGCGGGCTGCCGTATCTGATTAAAACGTGAAGGAAGACAGACAGATGAAGAGCACTGTGGTTGGGAGAAGAAGAAAGAAAGAGAGGTAGAGGGAGAGAGAGGAAGGATGAGAGAGAGGGTTATGAACGGGGGAAGAATGAAACAGAGAGAGAGATGAACGCAGGGAAGTCATAGAGAGCGGGTGGAGGAGAAAGAGAAAGATGTAGAGAGGGAGTAAGTGAGTTAGTCTGAGAGAGAGCGAGCGAGAGAGAGAGAGATGGATATGAATGGAAGCTTGATGAAACAGAGAGAGATAGATGGATCCATGGAAGAAGAAG
The DNA here is from genome assembly GCA_015244755.2 of Tenualosa ilisha. Classification (NCBI taxonomy): domain Eukaryota; kingdom Metazoa; phylum Chordata; class Actinopteri; order Clupeiformes; family Clupeidae; genus Tenualosa; species Tenualosa ilisha. The sequence continues at coordinate 182,537 of PYXC01001932.1, read as the reverse complement.
GAAAGAAAGAAAAGGATCTAGAGAGAGATAGAGGGGGCGAGGGTAAGAGAGAAGATTGACGATGGACAGGTTTGACCTTTTACTGACTAGGCCCAATGGCTCCTTAACAAACCAAACTCAATCCACTTCAGACACAGGGCACGGGTAATTGCATTTCCATTATGTTCCTGTCTCAGCGTGAAAACAGGGGTACACATGTACAGACACACACACACACACACACACACACACACACACACACACACACACACACACACCACACACACACACACACACACACAGGGTATACACAATTACTCACAGATACACAAAAGGTTAGAATAGAGTATAATAGAGGAATTATGTGCCATTTTTAGATTTGAAAGATTAATCAGCATAGCGCACACTCATTACACATCCACGCAAGACACTCTTTGCAAAAAGACACAATTACTGTGTGTGTGTGTGTGTGTGTGTGTGTGTGTCACACCATGATGACTCATAGCCTTTGTTTGGCAATGTTGTTGCTCAAACATCACTAAGAATAGCACGCACAGCAGAGCCAAGACGTTTCTGCTGCCGTCACTCTCTGTGCGGCACACAGACAAACGCACACAAACCCACAGACAGACGTGTGTCCAGGCTGCTTTGATCTGAGAGAGCCGGCCAGTGCACTACAATGCATGTCACTGGAATCTACTAGGCTCTGATGGACTGTGTACAAGTCATCAGTCCTCTAATCTGTGGCTGCCTGGGAGTGGAGAATTACACAGGGCACACACAGACACACACACACACATAAACACACTGTGGTTTTCTGTAAAAGTGATGAGTCATGCTTTAGGTTAGACACCTCTAGGGGATTTAAAATACTTGGAGGGAACTGAAGGAAATCAGTGTGTGTGTGTGTGTGTGTGTGAGGAAGTCAGAGGAAGACAACAAACCAACCAACAAATGAAGAGATTCAGAGAAGTGAAACACAATACTGTGATCCTTAAATGACGTCAGCACTTCTCTCCAGACGTCTCTGATGTGAGCGCAGGAGAAAACTAAACTCTTTCCAAGTATCTCTGAGTCAGACACCGCAAACAGAGACACTACAGAGAAAGATGGGGCTGGTGGTGGTGGTGGTGAGAATGGAGGAGAGCAGAAGAGAGGGAGAGAGGAAGCGAGAAAAAAAAGAGCGAGAGAGAACGAGAGAGATTTGCTGAGATCTCAACGCTTTTAAGTCAGTCCCTATAGAGCTGCAAGAGGAAGCAAAAAGGAAAACGACGCCAAAGCAAACTGGGATGTGTGAGCTCCAAGAAGAGAAGGAAAAACACAACCATAATGGCATGCCAAAAAGACAAACAAACAAACAAACAAACAAACAAAAGGTATGAATTGGAATATATATATATACACTCAAACTATAGCTCTATGTAGTGTGCATGAATGATCCTCAGGTGGATGCTGGGGGCCTTATAGTCAGATTTGGAAACACTCCATGATCACATTTCATGCCAGTACCTGGACAAGCAAACACAGCACATTAGCACCAGATGAGACATCTAGCAATAATTTCCTTTTTTCATCTCCCCTTCAGAGTGTGGACTGTGTGTGTGTGTGTGTGTGTGTGTGTGTGTGTGTGTGTGTGTGTGTGTGTGTGTGAGGGGGGGGGGGTTGTTTACAGGGGCAGGTGTGTGATACATGCATGCTTTCCATCCAATAATTTCATGCAAATTTTAAGGGTTGGAACTGCAAATTCTCAGTGGAAATGTTCTAGATTTGCATTAACAGCACTACTGTCACAGTTGCCCTCGACTGCCTCCAGTTGTAAACCACTTGCCAACCTATTTTTTATTTGCATAACAGCACTGGTAGAAACACACAGGCTCACCCCTCAATTCAATAATGCAATTATTGGAGCTTCTCTCTCTCCCCCTGTGTGTGTGTGTGTGTGTGTGTGTGTGTGTGTGTGTGAGTGGTGAGAGAGAGAGAGTGAGTGTCTGTGGGTATTTTAGGGTAGATGAGGCACCAAGGAACCGCACAGCAAAGCACCCAGATCCCAACACCTCATATAGGCAGTCTGTCCATAAAAAGAGACTAGGCCCTCTACTCCACTCTCTCTGGCCTCTAAGCACAGCCGCATAACTGACTCAGACAGCATTTATTGATTAACTCCAATCCAATATCATGGCAGATAAGAGCCAGGCCTGTCTGATCTCCTATAAAGAAGAAGAAGAAATGGAAGAAGTACAAAGAAGAAGAAAGAAAGAAGAAAAAAAAGAAAGAAAGAAAGAGGAAGAAGAAGAAGAAGAAAGAAAGAAAGAAAGAAAGAAAGAAAGAAAGAAAGAGAAAGAAGAAGACAGGAAGAAAAAACAAAGGAAGAAGAAGATGAAAAAGAGGAGGAAGAGGAAGAGGTGGGGTGGGGTCTCCCCTTGGCTCCTGCTCCTCCCCCTGCAGTAGAGTCCCCATGAGGAGGATCAATAGCGCACGCAGGCCGAGTAAACATCCCCTCCATGGCCAGGTTAGGACTGGCCTGGAGGAGAGCCAGAGCTCCACCTGGGAGCGCACAGAGACAGAGACAGGCCTGACCCCACGTCCATGTCAAACACTAACACGCTATCACAGGTGCACAGAGAGGAGTGTGTGTGGTGTGTGTGGTGTGTGTAGTGTAGTGAGAGAGAGAGAGAGGAGTGAGTGTGTGAGTGTGTGTGTGTATGTCTGTCAGTGACAAGTGAGTGAGTGAGTGTGTGTGTGTGTGATGTGTGTGTGTGTGGGTCAACATCAACCACAACATAGCATAAAAGCTGGCAAGGAGGAAAGCAGGAGGAAAAGAGAAAAAGTAAAAGTAGAAGAGAAAGTAGAGAAAGAGAAAAGACAGAAGAAGAGAAGACATAAATGGCAGAAGAGAAATGGACAGAGGGAGAACAGGATCGTACAAAAAAGGAAGAGAAGAGAAGAAGAGAGGGGGATTGGCAGAGAGGAGACAAAAGGAGATGGGTTATTGTCCAGCTGAGTGCACATTACTGTGCAAGTGCTCCGATATATTGTGTGTGTGTGTGTGTGTGTGTGTGTGCGTGTGTGTGAATGCGTGTGTGTGTGAATGTGTGTGTGTGTGTGTGGTGTGTGAATGTGTGTGGTGTGCGCGTGCATGTGTGTGTTTGCCTCTTCAGTTGAGGCCCTTTGGGTAACTGGAGCTATTTTAGTGAACACATCTCGCATCCAACAAATGCAAGCGGCTTGTTTTGACTCACTCTCCTATGAATAGTCCCCTGAGAGAGAGAGAGAGAGGAGCCATAGACTCAGCAAAGATTAAAGGGGGGGTCACATCACGCTTTTTTTTTTTTTTTTAACTGTTGGATTGATGCTTTAAAAGCCACCAATGACAAGATGTGTTTTTGTTGTATGTGATGTGCAGTTTAAACACTTCCAAATATTACATTACACACACAGATGCACCACAAACACTCAAGAAAACACACAATTCAATAGCAATCCATACTACAAAAGGTTAGCACAGGTTGGGTTGCTATTGCAGTAGCTTACAGTAAATAGCATCAGCAGGAAGTCACAGGGGTACTACAATGTCTGGCGATGTGATATCAGGGGGAGAATAAGCACTGACATAAATGAGCCTCTGTGGGCAATAAATAAATTCACTCTCTCAAACTCTAATTCTCTCTCTCTCTCTCTTTCTCTCTCTCTGTGTGTGTGTGTGTGTGTGTGTGTGTGTGTGTGTTTTGCACACATATACACATACTCCCCACATCTCTACACATTAATGGCTCGACATGTAACCTCACACACTCACACACACACACACAGTTTGGATAAATAAAGCATATGAACATGTTCACAGGGCACATTTGCTCTTTTCTCTCGGCTAATGCACTCTGTGTGTGTGTGTGTATGTGTGTGTAATGTGTGTGTGTATGTGTGTATGTATGTGTGTGTGTGTGTGTGTGTGTGTCCAGAGGGAAGGCATCTGCACATGAGGATCTGGCAGCAGCAGTTACACACAGGAATGTCATAGCACATCACCTCACTAAGGGTGACCCAAGGCCAGACCAGCATGCTCATTAACACACAGCACAGAGAAAGAGAGAAGAGAGAGAGAAGACAGAGAGAGAGATACACTGGGTGTGTCTGTGTGTGTGCCTGCATTTGTGTTACATTTATATGTGCTTGTGAGTGTGAGCATGTGTGCAAATTTGCATTTTCGTGCGCATTTATGTGTGCCTATCACTGTGTGTTCATGCATGCATGGATGTGTGCTTGTGTGTGTGTGTGTGTGTGTGTCAGCGGCGGGCAGTGCTTGTGAGTGTGTGTGTGTGTGTGTGGGAGCGGCAGGCAGTACTTGTCTCACATACATGCGCCTGCTAAGCATGCCTACAAATGGCACAAAAAAGCCATTCTGACTCAAGCGCGCACAAGCACAGCAGCTGGTGCACTACAGACATACTTGGGCTGAATCCTAACCCCCTAGACCGTGAAGCACAAACCTTGAACCACCCTCAAAAACTTTTTTTTCCACACTCCTTTGATCGCGTGAGGGAAATTTGTTCTCTGCATTTAACCCAATCGTGAATTAGTGAAACACACACAGCAAACAGTGAAGTGAAGTGAAGTGAAGTACACACTAACCCTGAGCAGTTGGCTGCCTGCTATAGTGGCACCCGGGGAGCAGTGAGGGCTTTGGTGCCTTGGCCTTCACTTGCGAGTTGGGGACCGAACCAGCAACCCTTCAGTTAGAAACTGAAGCCCTAACCAGTGGGCCACGGCTGACCCTTAATGGTAAAAATCGGCCAATCATGAAGTCAATTCATGCCAGTTAAGCCTTAGGGCTTAGGGCTTAGGGCTTAGGGCTTATGGGGGATGCACACACACACACACTCACAAACACACACATACCTGTACATTCCCTAACTGAACTCATTTACTGCCTCTGTGCAACCTGGAAAAGGCTATGAATGCATTTTCTGAAATGAGAACCATCAGTGACAGACGGAAACAAAAAAAAAAAACAAAAAACAAAAAATTCTGGGAAATGTTCAGAGCACTGAATTAATTTGTGACACTTCACTGCCCAGTAAATACTCTTTTTGATGATGACTGCCAGGCCAACCTTAGATGTTAGTTTCTACTTGAAGAATACCCTGGTAACAACATGCATCTTTAACAATCAGTAGAACACACACACACACCCGTACACACACACACACACACACACACACACACACACACACACACACACACTCGCCCCCATGTGTGCACACACACACACACACACACACACACACACACACACACACACACAAATGCATGCGCGCATACACACATACACACACATGCATACATACACACACACACACACGCACACGCACACACACAAATTGAGTTAAATGTCACTGCAGGTGTCATTAAAGCAGTTGCCAGTGCCTTGTGAGCTCATGTCTCCCCGTCTGGCGGCTGGAACGAGCCCAGCTTCCAGCCGGAGCCAAAGACCAGAGACACCATCAAAGGCTGCATCAATGACAGCATCATAAGCTGACCAGTGTGCCAGGGCCTTTCTTTGTTTGTAGTTGACTGCTTTTAGGATGGGGACATGGGGGATATGTGTATGTGTGTGTGTGAGTGTGTGTGTGTGTGTGTGTGTTTGTGTATGTTGGGGTTGAGGTCTGGGTTTTGTCTTCCAGGCAGGTGGGAGACTCAGTGAGCCAATGACCAATGCCAGCCAAAAAGAACAACAAAAAAACTTCTGATGATGTTACTCACTGAAGTGTGCAGCATTGCTGAGGAAAACTATTTTGTTTACAAAGGACTTTCTTTCCAATAAACACTTTGACAAACAAAATTCCTCTTGGTGAAATTATTGTTCTCATGTCCCTGTAGTAAGTTCAAGTATGTGTCTCTCAGTCACAACACCAATATAACTCATAGCAAAGATTTCATGTGCTTGTATGCAGGTGTGCGCATTTGTGTGTGCTTGTGTGTGTGTGTGGTGTGTGTGTGTGTGTGTGTGTGTGGTGTGTGTGTGTGTGTGTGTGTGTGTCTGTGTGTGTGCACTCCTGTGAAATTACACAGCCTGTCTGTTCTAGGAAATGTAAAGTATCACAGATACCCTACACTCAGTGAACAACAGGATAGATCAACCTTGTGTGTGTGTGTATATGTGTGTGTGTGTGGTGTGTGTGTGTGTGTGTGTGTGTGTGTGTGTGTGTGTGTGTGTGTGTGTGTGGCGTGTGTGTGTGTCTGTGTGTATGTATGTGTGTGTGTGTGTGTGTGCACTCCTGTGAAATTACACAGCCTGTCTGTTCTAGGAAATGTAAAGTATCACAGATACCCTACACTCAGTGAACAACAGGATAGATCAACCTTGTGTGTGTGTGTGTATGTGTGTGTGTGTGTGTGTGTGTGTGTGTGTGTGTGTGTGTGTGTGTGCCTGTGTGCACGCATGCGCACCGGGCAAATAGGAGAGTCATGCTGTTAAATTGACAGAAAGAGAGTGAGACAGAGAGAGACGCTGGGGAGGTGGTGAGAGTGAAACTTTAGGCATTGGCCATTAAAGTAGTACAGGGATCGGCGGCGCGCCAGAGCACAGGCTCTTCAAACAAACCCTTCTTTATTGTCTGACAGCCTTTTTCCCTCTGACGGTCTGACGGTCGTTCTCTCTCTCCATCTCATTCCTCATTTACTGTTAGCATCACTTCCCTGTATTTCTCTCTCCTCTTTCGTTGGCTCTTGTTCTCTTGTTCTCTCCATCTTTCTTTTCTTCTCTTCCCCTTTCTGTTTCTTCTCTCTCTGTCTATTTCTTTCTCTCCCTTTCCCTCTCTCTCTCTCTTCTCCTCTACTTCTCTCTCTCTCCCTCTATTTCTCTCTCTCTCTCTCTCTCTCTCTCTCTCTGCAGGGTGTTTGAGGGGATGACTCATCCTGCAGGAGGAGATCTGTATTCTTTAAGTGAAATGTTGCAGTGGGGACCTAGCCATAGCTGAACTAACTGTGGGGCGGTACTGGGCCAGACGAGGGCCGGCTCTGTCCTGAGCCTTGTCTGCCAGCTGGTGATCAGGGACCACTCCTCTCGCCACAGCAAGCCACACAACACATCATTAAACACCACCCACCCACACAGCCACAGCATAGTAATCTCACAGCACTCCCTGAAAATATGCACATAAATACACATAAACACGAATGTGCGCGCGCGCGCACACACACACACACACACATTCAGACACACTCACACACAGGTTGAGAGAGAGGAGAGAGAGACAGAGAGAGAATATTTTGAATCTTGAAGCCTGGCTACAGACACACGCACAGACTACTTGGAAAAAAAATTGGAAAAACAATTACAATGAGGAGAGCAATGAAAACAATGAAACAATAAAAAAGAGTTCTGGTACAAACAGATTTGGGAGAGGTATTTTTTCTCATCATTTTGCTTTGACAACCTAAACCCCGACATGAGACACGCAGGTGAAGAGACTGAGACAGAATGAGAGAGTGAGAGAATGTGACGCAGAATTTCTGAAAGACAGAGAGAGGGGAGGACATTTTACATTTACATTTATGCATTTAGCAAACGCTTTAATCCAAAGCGACTTACAACTTGTCAACTATCAATTGTTCAGGGCCAGTCTCCCCTAGAGCAACTTAGGGTTAAGTGCCTTGCTCAAGGGCACAACGGTGGCAGCTGGGATTCTAACCCACAACTTTTCAGGCTACTTGCACGCTAGCCAGGTTCCTTAACCACTACGCTACCACCGCCCGGAGGAGCAACAGAATAATACGTAATTTTTTATATTAGGCTACATATGGGCTAAGGAAGACTGTGAGACTAAAGCGTAGATTGAAGAACACGAGTGAATAGAAATCAAGTTTGTTTTGATCTCCATCCGTTTTCTTGTTGTTGTTGTCGTCTTGTTTGTTTGTTTTTGGATTTTCTTATCTGTGTTGGAGTGTGTTGAACTGTGTCTGACTGTGCTCTGTGTGTATGCTGTTGACTGTTGAGATTGTTACATGTGGTCAGAGACGGTTGATAAACCGAGACAATTCATAAGAAAAATCTTCCTGTATCAATACACTTTCTCCTAATGATTCACTTATCCTAATTTTTAATCTCTGTCCACTTTAACTTTTATTTGAATCATTTTATATCTTTATAAATTGTATTACGTGCTTTTGTTTCTTTCATCTAATGTACTTTGCTTTAATTTTTGTGCAGCACATTGATATTCCTTGAAATGAAATGTGCTATATAAATAAACTTGCCTTGCCAATATGATGTAGGGTTCGAAGCTGCCATGCCTTTTTGGGAGACTGGTAGTAGACAGACCTCTGTTAAACCCAATGGGGAATTCATGGGATTTTAATAATTTTCCTCAAGTTCTAAAGTAACTTTGCTGTGGTTATGTGTATGTATAGCCTGGGGTGGTGCTATGTATTGTATCTATCTATCTATCTATCTATCTATCTATCTATCTACCTATCTATTTATCTGTCTATCTATCTATCTATCTATATATCTATCTGTCTATGGTCATTCTATGTTGGTCCAAATCTACGCACACTTGTAGACATTTAGATATCTTTTTCTAAGCATTCTTGTGGATGATTTGGCATTGTCAATAACGTTGCCATGTCAATAGAGTACTTTTGAAATGAAGAGCGAGAGAAAGAGAGAGAGAGAGGGAGGGAGAGAGAGAGGGAGGGAGGGAGAGAGAGAGATGGAGAAAGAGATATGATATCTGGAGAGGGGACAGACAGGTGATGGGCACCCTGCGCCCTACAGAACGAGAATCAACCCTGCAGACGAGCTCTGGTTACTGTGAGTGAGGTGGTTGGGGTGTCAGTCTGCCCCCTACCAAAAGTTCATTGCGTAATACAAACTCCTCATCCAAAAAAAAGCAATACCTGCATGACCCTGAAAGACACACACACGTGCACACACACACACATCCACGCATGCGCACACGCACACACACACACAATGCAATCACTGATATACAATGGAATGGGATCACAGGGAATAAAGCTCTCATACGCAATGTTTTTGTCCAGCATCCTTTCTTTTCTCAAAAAGAACTTTCCATTGGCATAATAGTTGTCCCCATAATGAAAATGGGGGTTTTCAGAGTGCATGCAGCTTTTCAAAAATACAACTCAAGCATTTTCCAAGCCCTTTCAATGCAGTTAGATAACCATCCTTCTCAGGCACATCCCATAATAGCATTTCATTTAAGCCCAATGCATTTCACATAGGTTTAGTGACATGGAACTCTTTATGAGTGGTTAATTTTGTCTTGAATTCTTCAAGAACAATCAACAAATGTCTATCTCCTATAAATGGTTTGAATGAGGATGATTCTGATAATGAGACAGGAATTCCACACTGACCAAATGAGAGAGAGAATACAAAGTGAGTGAGATAGAGAGAGAGAGTGTGTGTATGTGTGTGCGAGAGAGAAAGAGAGAAAAAAATAAATAAAATGTATCACACACATTACATTCTACAATGGCAAATGTACTCCAAAACCTACACAGGCCAATATAGTATACGCTTACATGAAACACATGCGCTCACACAAACGCAATGCCACAAATCACTGGAAACAAACGCCACTCTGGTCTGCTATGTTGAGCAAGATATTGTGAGAGGAAGACACTGACTGCAGCCTGACAGTCTTCCAAACTATCCCTTTTCTTACTGACCTCATGCATAGTTTTACCTTCCATCAATTGTTTCTGTATGTTTGTCTCTACATACTAGTAAAAATGCCACTATACGCACACAGACACACAGATGCCTTACCTTCTCCCACACACACAAAGTGCAGGTCTGATAAACCAGCTCCCTCATCACTTTCAGTCAGTCTGACCAGCGCTCTTTGCTCCGGTCAGTCTGTCTCTGTCTCACACACACACACACACACACCACACACACTGCCACGAGGCACGCACCGACCCACAGACACACACACAGTCAGTCAGTCAGTCAGATGGCGAGGGAAGATTGGAGAAGCTTCTAGAAACAAGCACCGAGAGGCTTCACAGGTAACATCCTGGAGTCTCGCAGGTAACTGGATACACAGGTGGAGACAGAGCACACCTGATGCTGCTGAAACCCTACCCAGCCGATTGGGTTACAAGGCTAATGCCCGCTGTCCAAACACTCATAATGCCAACAAGCCCACCGGGCAAGGCTATTATCAAACGTCAGCACCACCGGCGTCCTCTTACACAGATGACACACAAAGATGTGTGCAGTATGGAGAATTCAGCTTAAGTGCTGAAGCTACTTGAAAAGCAGCTACTTTGGAATTTTTCAGAAAACAAAACAGTCACTCAATCATCCGTACTGGCAGCAGCACATACCAATCATCGTCCTCACAAAGACAGAGTTCCTGGTGTTGTGTAGCATTTGATTAAAAAAACAAAACAACAAACATACCTAAGTGATGCATCCAAACTGGACTACACCACATACATTAAGGCACATGCATAAAACATGGATGTCGAAGCCACAGGATCTACGCTGCCTAGCTGCTGCAGTTCAATCGTCCTTTTTGTCTCTATAGACCATTTTTAATGATAAAATCAACAATGCTGTTTATATATGTTTATATGACATCAAACACCCATATGGAATGTTGAAATGGTAACCCTATAGGAACAGCTATGATGCTAACAATCACACTCTCTTAAAGTGATCTACGTGCAACCATGGATTATCCTTTCTCTGTTTTTCCCCAGCAAATGTGAGCTTCCCTTAATGTTTGTTGCATTAGCTAAACAAACTAGCAACACACATACAGATGGAGGCAGGCAAGAGCAAACACAGTCGCTGTGAGGATGCAGGGCCAATCATACCTCCTTTGTTTCTCTGTTGAGCTGAGTCGGTAGCCCACTTCCTACCCACCTTGGTCACATGCCATTCTTACTGTAAACATGTCTGATGTAACACACACATGCGCACACAAAGTGCACACATTGCACATTGCTAGTCACATGTTGCTCAAGTCAACCATGACAATGTGCCTATCGCTCTTTTTGCTGTGAGCTGGTTTCTGTGAGCAGGTTTACTTCAGAATGCACTCTCTGAATCTCTCTCTCTCTCACACACACACACACACACAGACACACAGAAGTCTCTACCCAGCAACTAGTCAGAGGTCTAATTAAAGGATGTGAGATTGAACACGTCCCACCAGCTCAGGGGGGAAAATTAGATGTTACAGATTTGGAATTGCATTCTCACTGTGACGTCCACACCAACTGCAGGAGAGCTGTCTGTGTGTGTGTGTGTCTGTGTGTGCGTGTGTGTGTGTGTGTGTGTGTGTGTGTATGTGTATGTCTTAGTGTCTTAATTTGAATGTGTGTAAGTGAATTAGAACATGATAAGAAAGAGAAAGAGAGAAAAGGAGAATCAGACAGAAAGAGAGAGGGAGAAAGAGAAAGAGAGAGAGAATCTGAACCAGAGTCATTTAAATTAGTGATACATATAAAACAATATAAAGTATCCTTCCGTCCCACCCACACACCTCCACACACACACACACACACACACACACGCACACACACACACACACACACACACACACACACACACACACACACACACACACACACACACACTCACTCACTCACTCACTCCCCCACACACTATACTTCGCTCTGCACAGAATATCAATATTTATGCACTGGCTCTGTACCGAAATGTTAGTAATTGCTGCAAAAATCAATGTGTGCCTGTTCCCTGCAATGCATTTTGTCTTCTGATGAAGGTCACATTACTCTTTCACAGACTCCGAGGAGACACTTAGAGTTACCGCCCACCCCCAACACACACACGCACACAAACAGACACACACACACACACACACACACACACACACACACACACACACACATAAACAGGTACAGACATTTAGTAGCAACTTGCTCACACATTGCACGTGACCTCTACATACAGCATACCCTACATACACATACTGACATACAATAAACCTATGCACATTTAACATACACATAACATGCCTGACTAACTCCCTGAAACTACAATGCACAAGAGACAAGTATGAATGGGGGGAATAAAAGCACAAAGTCATGCCTGTGTATTAGTATGCACGCTATGCTGTGTGCGTGTGTGTGTGTGTGTGTGTGTGTGTGTGTGTGTGTGTGTGTGTGTGCGTGTGTGTTTCGGAGAGAGACAGATTTCACATATTTCTGCCTGTGAAGATGTGTACATGTCCGTGTGTGAGTAAGTGCAGGTCTGTGAGTTAGTGTGTGTTTCTGTTGTTTGTGCAGTGTCTCCGCTGTAATCTCCTGCTCAGTATTCCTCGCTACTGGTATCTCTCTCCCTCTCTCCCTCCAACAGGCGAATTATGTATTAGAGTGTTGTGCAGAAGACAACCACTGTTAGCACTAGCCGTTAGTGCTCAGACACAAATTCCATACCTAACTCTACACCCCGTCCACCCCCTCAACCACACACACTAACACACACACAAACACACACACACACACACAGCATTTTCATAATGCCACAGAGACGGTCACCTCCGGCCTCAGTTCTGCTTAAAAAAACAGACCAGTAATGTGCATAGATTTATTCCGAAATAAATAAATAAACTAGAAGCAATTTACAGAGCTAAACATTTCCATTTAATTATCTTCTGAATTCAAAGAATGATCACTATCTGCATCTTCTTGAAATCCTATCAGGCAGGCAGGCAGACAGGCAGGCAGGCAGACAGACAGGCAGGCAGGCAGACAGGCAGACAGGCAGGCGGAAGGGTAGTGGGATGACACACAGGTAATGAGCGTGGCAGCGAGGACATGATTAGCTGAATAAAACCGCAGAGGAATACAGGCAGAGTGAACTTTCTGCCAAAACTCACCGTGAAAATAAAATTTCAGTGAGGAGATGAGAAATACGGCAAGTCTGAATTTCAATTACCAGTGGTTAGTCATCGTCTAAATCTGCCACACATCCCAAGAAGGGGAGTCATGGGTGGGGGTTTGGGGGGATGGAGGAGCGAAGGCAAGATTGAGTGAGCAGCCTTGGATTATTCTCCCATATCTGGACACTCATCTGTCCTCCAAACAGCTCTTCCTCAGAAGAAGAGGGCAAGGATGTATGTGTGTGCCTGGGAGAAAGAAAGCTAGAGAGAGAGAGAGTGAGAGAGAGAATAGGGAGGGAAGAGAGAGAAAGAAAGAGAGATAGAGAGCAGTAGGTGAAGTCCCTCAGTCCTCTAACCGGCTTATGAAAGTTAGATGACGGTTTTACGATCTTGTTAAAACTGGCTACATTATTTAACAGGGTCCATTCACTCAGAGGGGCGAGAAGGCAATGCCAAAGGGGCAGTGAAATTTTAATAACCTTTCATACAGAGAAAGACAAGAAGGACGACTGTGTGTATATGTAACTGTAAGTGTACATGTATGTGTTTGCATTATTTTGTGTGTGTGTGTGTGTGTGTGTGTGTACGCGCACGTGTGTGTGTACCTGTCCATCTATCTTTCTTTCCCCTTTCTCTCTTCTTGGGTGTGAATTTGTGTGGCTATCTGTCTGTGTGTGAGACAGAGGTGGGCAGGGGTGAGAGTGTGAGCCAGACTGTCAAGAGTGAGAAAGTCAAACAGACAAACAGATAGCCAGACAGGCAGGCAGGCAGGCAGACAGACAGACAGACAAGAGTGGCTGGTGGCTGCTGTCGGGAGAGGAAGACAGAGGAGAGTGAGGAAGTTAAAGAAAAGTAGTGGGGCCAAACAGTCAGACAGACCAGAAAATAAAATGGAGATGTTGGGATATATATATTGGAACGGGTGGGATATAAACAGAGGCTTCTGAATAGGATTATCCCATAATCAATGCACCCATCTCTTTAACTGAGGCTAGAACAAAATGGGTATGAGGACCAATGGAACTCACAGAAAGATACAGAGAGAGGGAAAGAGAGAGAGAGAGATGGAGGGTGAGATAGCTGGAAGTAGAGAGAGAGAGGGATAGAAAGAAATAGAGAAAAAGATGGACAGAGATGGAGAGAGAGAAAGAGGGGTGGAGGCTGAAAGAAGGAAAGAGGCAGCAGGATGAGCAGAGAGAGCACTGTGCCAATACTGTTACAGAGACATGCCAATAAAGCTTGTTTGAAATGGAATTGGAATTTGAGACAAACATGGAAAGAGACAGGCAGAGAGAGAGATAGAGAGAGAGGGAGAGAGAGAGAGAGAGAGAGAGAGAGAGAGAGAGAGAGATAGAGAGAGAGAGAGAGAGGTGGGACAGGGGGCATCACAGCCCCAACACATCTCTCTTTCACACAGCATCAGTGTCACCCGTCACAGCACAAGCCTGTGCTCTGAGAGTGATTATTTCAGGAAAGGCAGCTCAAATCCAGACTGGACTGAATCAGCCCTGGCATAACTGCAGGACTTGGAGAGATACAGAAAGAGAGAGAGGGGGGAGTGGAGGTGTGGGGGGGTGTATCAGTGCACTGGCATCAGCTCAGACAGAGTTGGTGCGCCTGTAGAAAAGATTTACCCACTGGCTCTTTTCATTACAATGTCTCAACCCTCTGGAGGTAAAGACTTCATAGGCAAATTAATTTTGCAATCAATTTTATCTTGGCTTCATATCACTTCATCATACAAACTTGACAACAAGGGTGATATAAAACCTTCACATTCTTTCACTATATGGCCACTGACTTTAAATGTCTGACACGATTTAATAATTTAGTATTCACCAAATGTTATCTAAATGGGTAAAATGTATGGGTATGCCGTCAGTCGTCAAATGTGGCAGCTGCCATATTTTCACACGGCTGGCCTAAAGCCTACCTCATGCTCCTTCAGCAGATGAAAATGGACAAACCCAATGAAATTCAGGCTATGGTCAGAGGACTCCATCATATCCATATTTTTCTTACATTGTTTAATTAGTCTTTCCAATGATTTCATAACAGCTTCTGTTAGTAGAATCAACTAAGTCCTGAGTACACAATACTGACTACTTTTCACTTTAGTGTTACCGTGGTTATGAATATTAATGTTCTGTTCCATTCTGAGGGCAGCAGAGAGCCTGAAGCTTCCCCTAGTCAAGTGTATGTCATGCATCCTAGTTCAGTGTTTGTGAGTTACACTAGTCCAGTGTATGTGAGGTACCCTAGTCCAGTGTATGTGATACAATACCAGAGTGGTGACCTTCTGATGACCCTCGATTGTTGACGGGAGAAGTGTGAGGGGTCCAAGCGAATGAGAAGCACCGGACAGTATTGAGAGAGGTGAAAAATGGAGAGAAACTGAAACAGACCCTGAAGATGAGAAAATGACAGACGTGCACGTGTGTGTATGTGTGTGAGTGTGAGAGAGTGCGTGTTTGTGTGAGTCTGAGTGAATGGATGAGTGAGCAGGTGAGTGAGTATAAGAGGGACAGAGAAACAGAGAGAGACAGAGAGAGAGAGAGATTAGGAAGAATTGGCCCAGTGTGGGACAGTGAGTGAAGAAAACGTAAGCGAAACGAGAGAGAAAGCCAACATAAAGAGCAAACCCAAATGACCAAGTGGGAGTGTGAGAGAGAGCTGGAGCAGGCTGAGAAGGATAAAGGGAGAGATGGAGTGTTGGTGTCCTGGCTGTGCGGACTCCTCCTGAGCGTTAATAAGGGGGGTAATTGAATTAAGGCTGCAGTGGCAGTTTCTAATGTAGACACAGTGTGCCACAAACTGTGTGTGTGTATGTGTGTGGTTTAAATTCTGTCTCATACATTATGTGGGGGTGTGTATTTACCTTAAACCTTAAAATAACTCTTGACAGAAGTAGCAAGATTGAGACAGTGCAGGCATGTGAGCTTGTATGCATTTCAGTGCACACAGAACACACACAAACACACATGTGCATGCACGCACACAGGCAGACACACACAGACACAGACGCACAGCTCAACTCTCCATGACTCTACTGAACTTCATTTTGTCGGATTTATATTTACATGTATGCATTTAGCAACATAAAGCAGAGCTTTTATCCAAAGCAACTTGCTTTGTCAACTAACAGTTACTTCAGGGCCAGTCTATCCTAGAGCAACTAGGGTTAAGTGTCTTGCTCAAGGGCACAATGGTGTCAGCCAGGATTCGAACCTACAATTTCAAGGCTACTAGCATGCTAGCCAGGTTCCTTGACTGCTATGCTACCACTGCCCACCACACATTTTATGCCTGTAAATGTGTGTGTGTGTTTGTGTGTGCACATGCATGTGTGTATGTGTGTGTTGTGTGTGTGTGTGTGTGTTATAATTTCAAAGCTTATGATTACCCTGAATCTGCGAGCAACTAAAGATGAGACATAAAAGGTGAAACTGCATTTGTCTTCCCACTGCCATCGACAAGAGGCGAGTGTGCATCTGGAGCAAGAAAACAAGCATGGATGCCATCCAGCGCAGTCCACAGACGAATGCACAATAACATTAAGAGTGGGGGGAAGTGATTTCTCTACAGAGCATCACAAACGCTTATTGCGCGTCTGCAGTTGCTGCCCAATGAGAAAGAAATGAAAACATGCCCACCCATTATATTTTATAACCTCAGCTGAAAAACTGCACCATAAACTACAGTAATGTTTTTTAAAATTAAGGAATAACAAAACAATGCTTTATACTTTGTACACTTGTAGACAAAGACACTCTCATCCAATCTCCTCTTTAAAATATTGGGAAAAATTGCAATGACTCACTAGACTTGTACATACAAACAAATATATCACCTTCCCCCCCTGCTGTTCCTCTAGTGAGTGAGAGAGAGAAAAATGGGCGTTTAATGGTGTGTTTGCGATCTGCCTCCCATCTGTTGTTTCCTGGAAACCGACAGGTGAAAGAAGAAACATGTGTCTTTGATGGTCAAGGTCTCACAGAGTGACAAAGACTCTCTCTCTCTCTCTCTCCCTCTCTTTGTGTGTGTGAGAGAGAGACAGATGTGCTATGTGTTAAGTCTCACTTCTCTCCATTGATTAGGATCTCTCAGTGGGACTGCTGAGAGGAATATGACTAGCCAGGGGTCTACTTTCATGAGCTTCATTAGATGCTGGCTCATGTTCACATGTTACAAATAGAACACACGCACACCCACACAAGCACACGCACATGCATGCACACACACACACACACACACACCTTGTCAAAAGTACAGAACACACCCCTGTATGCGTGTGTTCAGTTACATTCCAGTAATTTTACCATTAATGAGAACACAGGAGCACAGCAGACTGGACCCACTAGTCTAGTTGCCTCTCTGGGGAGGCAAATCCTCCGTCTGCTCCAGCCCTGGCCACACCCTGCAGGAAACACGACGGCTAATCAGGCCTCTTTTTTTCTTTGACAGCCCTCCTGGCAGAAGCTGACCCTTCATTCCAAACAGTGAAATAACAGGAACCCACACTTGTGATTCCAGTCGTGACCAGCTGCATTAACACAGGGTGCGCCAGAACAACATGGAGAGCAATAAAAAAAAAGAAAAGTGGGTTTCTGCTCTGTCTTTTCAAAAATGCAGAAACAACATCCTGTCATCCACCACAAACTCAATGACCTTGGGCTGTTAACTCAGAGAGGCTAAACATGTGGTTTTAGCAGAGCAGGCCCGGAGCGAAGGCTAAGCCTGAGGTAACAGAGACCTGGGCCAACTTATCATGCATACTTTCATATTATCATGCATACTTTCATATTAGCATACTTTCATATTAGCATACTTTCATATTTTTTTTGCAAGTAACGTAAAGAAAGTAAAATACTGTAAAGCGAAGAGTGTGAGGTAGTGGAGTTCTTTGCGGAGCTTATTACATACAGATTCAGGACCATGGAGAACTCCAATTCATGACGTTTGTCGTTGGCCTGGTTTCAGAACCATGGATAGTTCCCACAGTTCTTCCTAGCCAGGTTTATGCTCTGGTCCCTTTGCATATGGACATGGACACATTAGTTCTATCTGTTGATCCGATTCCTTCATTTTGTTCATTTGCCAGCTTGAATTCAATGCACTGTGAAATAAACTCCCCAGTTGTTTTAATATTCAATGTTTTGAGCATAAATGAGAATTCTGGATTCAATTTAAATTTAAAAATGTGGTATTCCAGTACATACTCACATGCTTGCTCAGCCAGCTACATCTTTTATGTCAGGGGTCGGCAACCCCTGGCACGTGTACCACAGTTGGCACGCAGAGGGATTCTCACTGGCACACTGGCAATGGCGCGCAACACTTGTTTGTATACATTAGAAAAAGCTTGTCCGTCTCATCTGCTGTTGAACAGCCATTGGCTGTTGTTCGGGTGCGTCTTCTGTAGGGTGACGGTAATGCACCCCTTTTTTTTGCAGTTTATCGTTCATCAGTTTATGCATCAGTTATGGCAAAAATGCCCCGGTGGTTCAAGCATTCAGGCATATCCCTCTTGGATATTACGGGTAGAAGTGCTGTGTGCTTGTTGTATTTTTAAACTTTTGTTGTAGCCTATCTGTCCAACATCCACCATCATTTTGAGCATGAAATGACAAGTCAATCAAACATTTTCATTGAAATACCAATGACTGACATGACTGAGGAACTTTTTAAAATGTAGGCTACATGAGCTGAACCACCACCAACAGAACAACAAAACATTGTTTTTGTCCTTCCAGTAAATCTGCTTTTGTAGTGCACATTTTCATGTATGAAATTTAGAATTATTAATTTGGAATGATGGAAAGATTCATTTATTTTTTATTTAAAAAAAAATCAACATTATTACAAATATGTTCCTACAGTGCTATATATATATATATATATATATATATATATATAGGCACTACATGTCAAAAAGTTTGCTATGTTTTCCAAAAATGTATTTAAATGGCCTTACCTAAACCAGAGAATTTGAGGTTGACTGACAAATAGAAATATGTAGTGATAGAGAGACCTACTGTTTCCTAATTGTTTGACATTGACCTTTCATTTTGAACACCGCTCCATATCAGTGTGCATCTGAATGGCAGTTACAATAAAAGTGTGGCTTAACTAGCATGCAGGCCTTCTTCTTAACCTGAACATGTTGCCTTCTTCTTAAACTGAATCTGTTAATGTCTGCCTATTGCCCACACACATGAGTGGCAACCAGGGATAAGTGAGATAACAACCTTGCCTTTCATTACAAAGCTATCTGAATCACTACTAAGGTAATAAGGGATTTAACAGCACTAAGGGTAGAGCAACACTAAGGGTAGCGCAACAGCATAATCTATAATAATGAAAGTGATCTATTACTCCAGGAGACCAGAGCAGTGTAAAATTCTGCAAACAGCCTAACAGCCCTGGTCCCATTGGTGTATTTGCAGAGCAGATGGACAGATTGAGGCCTGGGCTGTTAAAAACACCACAAATCCTGATTTTGAGAGCCTGATCTTGGGATATCTGTATTAAAGCAGGGCAAATCCATACTTCTTTTTTTGTGATATGTGGATCAGCATTATACAACCTGATTATGCTGAAGAAAAAAAAAAAAAAACACAGAAATCACCCCTGGATTTGGTTTAGCCAAATTATGATCCATGAGATAGGTGTTTTGGTTTGGTTTGTCTTTGGTAAGACTTTATTTTAAGTAACCCTAAGTCCCCACAATCTGAATACATCATTTATTTATTAATATAACTATTTTCATGTCATTCAGTACAGTGCACTTCTTATTTTCATATACTTTTAAGATGATTTAACAATTTACACTGTATATCCAATTCAATTTATTACTAAGTCTGTTTACTACTGATAAATAAGCAGAAAGCACTTCCTAAACAGCCTCTTGCCTATTAAAAATATGTGTTTTTTTGTGAAAAATACACACGTACAGTGTTATTTGAGCTTTTCACTGTGGAAATGTCTTATAAAGAAGAATAAAGCAGGCTTAGATCTGAGGCAAATTAGGGCTGGAGGAATATTGTTGGCTGGAGTTTGGGAGTAAACAGATAAACAGATGTTTGTCACAGGCTGCTACACAACTTAGAGATGGAAGAGAGCCTCCCTGCCTGAGCTACTCATCACCAGTGCACAGTGTGAGGGCAGAGGAGGGGAAGAAGTGTGGTGTGTGTGTGTGTGTGTGTGTGTGTGTGTGTGTGCGTACGTGTGTGTGTTGATTTTTTTTTTTTTAAACCACGGTCGTATGTGCATTTGTGTCTATGTATAAATACAGAAAAAAATGAACGCCATTGAGCTAAAGGTAAAATAAAGAGGTAGAGAAAGAGACAGAAAAGAAACAGAGGACTGGAGGAGCCGTGTGTGTGTGTGTGTGTGTGTGTGTGTGTGTGTGTGTGTGTGTGGGTAGCTCTAACTCTCCACAGTCACCCACTGGTGAGGGCTAATCGATCAGGCTCATTCACATCGAGTCTTTCATGTCAGGAGCAAAGGAGCACGCCTGCAGACTCGCACGACAACAACAAGGACACATGGGACTTTGTTTAGTGAGATTCTGAGTGGGCCTCCTCTGGGTGGTGTGTGACTTTGCTGTCTATATCAGTAAGGTTTAGTGTCTGTGCTTGTGTGTGTGTGTGTGTGTGTGTGTTTGTCTGTGTGTGTGTGAGAGAGAGAGAGTCTGTGTCTATGGCTGTGTGTCTGTATGTTCATAACCATCCCTGTCTATCCACCTATCACTTCACTGTCAACTCTGATTCCAATCTCAGAGAGTTCATACTCAAACTCTAACCCCCAACCCCACCCCATCCCACCCTCTCACTGCCTTCTGTCATCCTTCAGTGTCCCAAGGCAAAACGCTGAAAAAACTCAAACTCTAACTACATCTTGTGGTAACACCTATTATACAATATAGCTATTCATTAATCTCTTATCATATTAAAAGTATGATGAACCAAAGCTATATATTTAAACATTACAAAACCATAGAAACAAGTGATGACTCTAACTAGCTGTCTATGATTTACTACAATTCATTTCTTACATACAGCTCCATCCAAAACAAATGCTATCATAATGATTAGTGTCTTTAATAGTCTCAACTATCACTTTCTCACTTTGGCTAACTCTAGCTCTAGCTCTGAAAAGGAGTCGGAGAGATTCACCCATTTCAGTTTCAAACCAACCAAAGATCCAACCAATAAACTACAAGATTAGTCAGCCTACACTTTGCATCGAGCCAATCAGAAAAGCGGCGTTTACTCACCAGGCAGGTGTGTTGCTGCTGCAGCTGGCTGAGAGTGAGGAGCTGAAACTGCAGTGCCTGGTCCCTGTCCTCTAGGAGGCCCTGTTCCTTGCTGGGCCCTACGGAGAGCTGAGACAGGTGGAAGGGCGCCACCTCATTCCTCAGCTGCTGCGGGTTAGCGGAGGAGAGGACAAACGTCAGGTCAGAGAAACCATACATAACAGAGGGGTGGTGAGTTCATCTCTTCATAATAATGTCTAGATTTTACGCTGCATAAATTTTTCGTATTTAACTGCTTCCGTCATTTATACCTACTTTTGGTTTCATCAAGAAATACACAAATCTAAAGGAAATGACAGTACAACCCTTAACCAACTCAACATAAACATGCTGTTTATTTATAGTCATACATCAGTCAGAGTACAGGTAGACAGTCTGTGTTCTACGTTTAACAGTTATTCATGTTCAGCGACGAAGGCAGGAACAGTCTGTTAAAAAAAAAAAAAAAAAGTTGATTTGTTTTAGCTCTGCACTTCAGAACTCAGAAACCAACCAACCTAAACCGTCTCTAAATACAAGACATCCCTCGTCATCCAAAGCAACCATTAGCCTGCTCCGCATACTGACCAAGAGGCCACAGATGACAAGGTCACAAGATCACATCTGTCCCACAGCTTGTGATCAAGTCCACCTCGCAAGAGTAAATAACACCAGTTATATGAAGTACAGATCAATGCCTGGGGTCAATAGCCAAACATGAGAAACCAAGCTAAGACAAAGCACATTAGAGGGCAATGATGAGGGCTAAGCTGTGCTCTACTAACAGAGCTCTGTAAAACTGCCTAAATAATGGATCAGTTCAACTGATGACTAAGCACATTTAAACACAGTGCTAAAATATACAGTATGCGTGCCTTCGGATTTAACATCACCAACACTTAAATGCCCAAGAGGTTAAAAAGATATACTTTTCTGACTGACCTTAAAGTAAGACATATTTCAAACTTAATATTAAAAATGAATATAGAGTTTGAACATAATAAATGATCAAATCAAACTAAATAAATACTAAAACACATAACACAGACAAAGTACTAAAGGGCTTTCAGTTTGCTCTTGAGAGGGTAGCTACAAATACTGGACTGCAACAGATAAGGAAACATTGGTGAATGCCAGAATCTTAGGTAAAATGCACAAGTGAGGTTTAAAGATGACTTCTGTCCAATGACTTTACTCAATTATATATTTGCTTGCATACTCTAAACAATCTATTCTTGTTCATCAATTTCATGTTTCATGCAGAAAAAAAAACACACAACTGGTATGCATGTTTATTCTCATACGAGCACACACTAGTTCCATCTGTGGTGAACTGGTGTAGGGACAGACATTAGACACACTCAAAAGTTGTTTT
>PYXC01001932.1:120000-155000 GCA_015244755.2 Tenualosa ilisha | reverse complement strand
GTCATGGACCACAATTGTTGTATGAGGCTGGCTAAAGGTCCCAACAATTTGGATTTAATGATAAAATACTTTTTTTCTATTTTTCAGAGCTGATGGTTGACTGTGTTAATGTTTCCAAAAACACACCCTCTGCATTCTACTACTCATTCGTTCTCGTACACATTCTACTTCAAATCAGGAAAGGTTTAAGCTTATTGATCACCTATACATGTACTGACATGCTCATGGTGTGCACTTGACATGGTGACTGTGAAGTACGCATTCTCAACTGCAAGAGCATGAGTCAAGTGTTCGGCTGTGCGAACCTCTCCCTCGCCTGGCCCGCTGCCGCCCATTCGATGCAGTGATGAGGTACGATGGAACTAGCCAAGGCTCGGCTTTGTAGCGCTCCAGCACCGCAGCCTCCATCTGGCATCGTCACCGCTGGCTGTCTTTACTCAAGCAAATGCCATTAGAGAGAGTTGAAGTCGGAGCATAATCCCGCGCCACTAATCTCCCTACTAACTCTGGCTATTCCCCCTGCACTGCTGTGCTGTGGTGTGGTGTGGGGAGAAGAGGGGAGGGGAGGAGAGGAGAAGAGAGGGGAAGGGACTGATTGGGTAGAACACTCAGGTAATTGGCTAGCCTTCACTGAGACAAAGTGGAGGGGCAAATCTGCAAGACCAGGGAAACGGCCCGAGGAAGGAGGCTTTGTCAAGCCACCTTTAACTGTTTCCAGCCTCCTTCTCTTCTTATCTGCTATCCTCTGTGCTGTCTGGAGTGCAAGCATAGCACAGCATAGCCATGGGTTTGATACCCACCAAGCATGTGTACTGATGATAAAACTAACTAAATAAAAAAAGCAAATGTAAGAGATACGGTGGACAAAAGATTGACAATATGATCGGATTCTAGCAGAAACCAATCCTGCATAATAAAGCCAGACTGTATACGTTTGTAAGATATTCAAGGACAGAGCAGACTTCACAGATATGAGGGGTGTGGAGTGGTGTACTGGTGTGGTGTGGTGGGGTGGTATTGTGGTTGCGGTAAGGTGTGGTGTGGTGCGGTGTGCTGCAGTGGATTGAGGTGGTGTGTTTAGGTGTGGCGTGGTGAGGTGGGGTATAGTGTTGTGTGGTACGCTGTGGTGTGGTGGAGTGTGGTGGAACAGGGTACGGTGTGATACGGTGGGGCAGGGAGTGGTGATACGGTGTGGCGTGGTGTGGTGTGATATGGTGTGGTTGGTGTGGTGTGGTGTGGTGTGTACCATGGA
The DNA here is from genome assembly GCA_015244755.2 of Tenualosa ilisha. Lineage (NCBI taxonomy): Eukaryota > Metazoa > Chordata > Actinopteri > Clupeiformes > Clupeidae > Tenualosa > Tenualosa ilisha. The sequence goes on along the minus strand of PYXC01001932.1, from coordinate 153,748 downwards.
CAACACGAGGAGATAAGCATGGACCAAAGACAGTCTGTATTTACTGTTCCTCCCTGAGAGGAGACATGGAAAGTACACATGAATAAAACGGCACGGCAATAACTATCCAGATCCCAGGAGCAATATAGCAGATACAGAGGCAATAAATCTCTCACTGTGTGTACATATGTTTGTACGTGCGTGTGTGTATCTGTGTGTGTCTGCACATGTTTGTGTGTGTGTGTGTGTGTGTGTGTGTGTGTGTGTGTGTGTGTTCATATTTTTGTGTGGGTGTGTGTGTGTGTGCCTGTGAATCTGCTCATGCAAGCATGTAATGCCATGTAATATGCATGTATGAACCAGCACGTTCTTTCCCAGCTCTCCGTATTAATGTGCACATTTGTTCACTGTTGAATCCACTTAACAGCTTTACACTGACATCTCCAAAACAGTTCTGAGAAGCTCAGACCATGGAATGTGCCTGCAAGATTAAATCTCAAACATGTTTTCTTTTTCATCCACCAATACGAAAAAAAAAAAAAAAAAAAAAAAAAAAAAACTCCTAAATAACACTGGCTATATCACCAAGTGTCAATCCAGGAGCAGGGCACCTCATGTCCTGTACCCGGTGCTAATTCATTTGAGCTCGGGGCAAAGGTAAATGAAATTTGCCTTATTATAGCGTCCCAATGCAATTAGCCCCCTGCTCCTGTTCTGCTCTGACACAGATGGGCAGAGACTGTGTGGGAGCAGGGGAAGATGAGTCAGTCTTTTTTAGTTCATGAACAGGCAGCACGAGCGCTACCGCGTCTGACGAAAGAAGGACCAGCAGCAAGCTGTCCTTGCATTTATGTTTACCTTCATTTCATTATCAGATGCACTTCTCCAAAGTGACATGCAGGAATATGCACTGATAAATTGGCAATAATCCGGCTTCTACGATATACCAGACCATCAGCAGGTGTTTATACTTCTCATTTACATGCACCAAGTGGCAATTATAGCAATTTCCTAAATATAAGCCAGATCATGTATAACCCTCAAAAAGGTTAGTGTTTTTATGCAAACTACAAAAACAAAACTGTTTATTACACACACCTTTGTATTAACTGCAGTTTACTTGCTGAATCAGAATCATGATTTCATGTAGATCATGATTTCATGTAAAAGTAGAATGAAGAAAAGAAATGCATCCCCATGGATATCCCTCCCCATCTATTAACCTTATGCATGAAGGTACAAGTGATGTCTATTATTCAGACTGCCTCTGCATTAAATTACAGGCTGGTCAACCAATCTGTCAGTGCTTACAATAACAGACTTGTTGCTCTGCTAACATCCTACACAAGACACGGCTAAATCTTATTCTCTTGCTAGACTCTTCTGAAGCATTCCAACCATGCTCAGTTAACTTTTTACCCATTTCAAATCTGGGTATAAGATTCAAACATGGTGATGCAACCTAAACAATGCCATCAGTAAATAAATCACCATAAAGAATGGAGATGGCTATATTTTCTTTACGGCTGAATTTATGATGCCTGATAGTCAATTCTGCAACGCCCCTGATTTAATAGAGACACGGTTAAAAAGCAGAATTAACTAAATTTGTACATTTTACCGTGTATACTTCAAGGGTAACCAATGACCTTCATGTTGTTAGTGCTATGCTCAAAGAGGACCATTGCTAGCAATGTAGACTTAGATGCAAGAGACAATATTATGTATGCAGACAACCAGCCATCTGGAGTTGTGTCAGATCAGTTGCATCAGATGAGTGACACATCAAAGAGTTAAACAGGGATGAATGGGGTCAAAGGCTTTGTTAGCTGGAAACGTACTTCAACACGCGTCTTTGAATATCATTTGAATATATACATATTTTCACAGTGTGAGAAAAACGAGGTCCCCTCTGAAACTGCACAAACCAGTTTTTTTACCTTCGTTTCTGTTTTTTTCCCCGTCCAATTAACAATCTTATGTGATGTAACAGGCTGGGAAATGAACATGAGGAACATACTCTTTAGAAAACAGGTAAATGTTAAGGTCATATGGGGGGAGAACGAAAGCCACAGGGAAAAACAACACAAGAGAAAAAAAACGGAAAATACTAAGCTTCATCTAAAAAGGCACAGAGAGACTGTATTTACACAAGTACAATGATGTGTGAAATTAAAGTGATCAGAGGTGGGGCAGAAATCAATTAACTCCAGCACGCAGATAGAGAGAGAGGGACATTTAATCCTCATTTAGCTCCGGACTCATTATTGATCTTAAGCAGCGTGCTGCAGAGATAGCCTGGCGCTAACCAGACTCACACACAAGCCAGTTTCAACTCGGCTAATTACACTCCATGTTACCAAGTAATGTGAGCTTCACCAAGCACGCAACACTCCCTGTGAGGCTAAGTGGCACTGGAACATCAGCGTTAAAAGCCTTCATGACACAGACTTAAGCTGAAATTGAGGCACTGCAATGAAGTAATGCTTTGACACAAAGTGCAATTTTGTTGTTCTAAATTAAATCTAACTTAATGTTCTTTGTCAGCTTACATGAATTCATTAAGCTACAGTGTGTGAAGATTTGTGACTGTAACAGGGATATTTGCATAAAGTACAGGCTCATATAATTGTTATTGTATAACTACATATTAAAACTGTATTCTTGCATAACTCATGTAGGAACTTGCACTGCAAACCATTCAATTCATTAGCACAGAGGGAATCCAATTTGCAATGCCGCACAGCCCTCTTAAAGAAATATGACAAAACTGTCAAATTGCATGCAAACATGCAAAACATGTTTTTTAGGTGTGAGACTGAAAGAGGAACACAGTCTTGTGTTTGTGTAGTTATAATGCAATGCATTTTGAATATGAAATACTAGGCTAATTGCTACCACGGTGGTTGGTTTACGATAATCACAAGTCATCTTAAGGGGGAATCATAAGATGATGGCTGAGGTATCTCTATGTGTATTTTAAACTGACCATTCAAATCTGAATTAGCAACAATAAGCCCTCTGCACAGGAGTGGAGTAGTTTCAACAGCGACGCTGCTAGAAATTTTGGGCCCTATGACAGAAAATTATTTTGGGCTTCCCAAACATTGATTATAATATTAAAATGTTCTCTAAGGCCCCCTATCAGTGCCAGGCCCTTGGATTCATCCTAACTTTTCCCCCCCTGGCGGCGCCCCTGAGTTTCAATGCTAGCAATCATTTCATCACAGCAGAACAACAAAGATGCATTGCCAGATACTGTGCAGCTTTTGTAGCACCTCTGAGACAATCGCGTTGGCAGAGACTAACAGAATGCCTCGGTGATCCTCGGTTTCACAGCCACAGTCTGGCAGCTCAAGGATCGCACTTGAAAATCCCCTTTTAAAGGCTGCCTTGCCTCCGCCATCACAGCCAACACCACAAACGATCAGAAATAGCCAAGGCCTCAGTCTACGTGGGCAGAACGGCCATGGCATCAGCATATGCCTCCTCTAAAAAAAGAAACGATTCATCATCTCAAAAGAGAGGAAGGGAAAAAATAGATTTTTTTTTGGTCCAATCCTGGCTGCTTTCAGTGCATTTCATTCATAGCTGTGTTTTTTCATTGTATAAAAATGAATGGCGAAAACCAGAGCAGCTAAAGTCAATAGTTATAGGTTGAGGATGGCTGCTTCACATTTGGTGCACTTATCCCCTAGCCCCTAACCTCCTGCGGTCAGTCATTCCACACTCATCCACTTGGAAAAAGTGCCCTGAGGAGGCCACATAGTGTCATTTGGAGCGCAGCCGGGAAGTAAGAGCCATATTGTGTGCATGGGAGAAACAGACTGAACCTGGGAGAGATAAGCCTTTTTTTCATTACAATGCAAATCCTGGGCGAAATCTCTGTCGGACTGGATGGCAGCCAGAGCTCTGCGTCACGGCCCATCCCGGCCCTGGGACGCCAGCGCCATCCATCATATTCCCCTGCTATCTGGCCATCTAATCATTTACATACACGTGCACGCGCACACACACGCACACATACACAAACACAAATACATGCACACACACATACAGAGACACACATACACGTACACTCACATAGGGAAATGTGCACCTGTATACAGAACTAACACACAAGTACAAACACACACACAACCATATTCATGGACAAATGCACACTCATTTTGGGACATACTGGATATCGCTGGACATTACACTTGACTCTGGAACAGGCCTTGGTCTCTTCTGAAGAGGGGGCATGGGTCCAACACCAGCTCATTTTTGGGGAAATACACTGCATAGAAGTACATTAATGGGTCATTCCAAGAAGTTTTAGTGATAATTTCAAGTATGTTAACCCAGATGGTAAACATTCTAACAAAAGTCACAGCTTGAATATGCTAAATGTGTCATTCCATTCTGATAGATTCCCCATTCAAACGAGCAGAGCGACGCGAGAGACAGAAAGAAAACAGAACTGGGACGAGGGACAAAAGTTCTTTCAAAATGTCACACCGCATAATGTCCTACAGCACAGCACAGCACAGCACAGCACAACACAGCACAGCACATTGCGAAGGAAATTTACCTGTTACTCAGCATTAACAAAGGTTTGCCACTAAATCACACACTTAGAATACTCTTCAGCATTCTACCTCCTATCATGGTCACTGCTAGCAGAGCCATGACTTGGTGACTATAAAGAAAATCCTGTCTATGTTCCCATGAGACCCATAACAGCAGCAATAGTAATAGCAGTGGTATTAGTGTTAGCAATAGTGTTGCTACTACTGTGTCCAGAGTCTTGCAGTTAACAACAGTGCAGCAGACAGCCCATAATATAAACACTGAGCCAATACAAAGTGCTCCGTGCAGACCGGCAGCTATAAGCAATATATATAGGGGTGTTTTATTCCATGAAGGGTAATACACTGTGCCCCCAGCATGATATATGGGAGCCCAGTGTCTGTGCGAGGGCTGTTCACTCCTTGGGACTAAAGGCTAACGCGTTTTGTTTGGATTGTCAGGGCTTATTTGATTTAAAAGGCAGAGATTTAAACTTTTCCACTATTCCCCTTTGATCAAAGTCAATTTACATCCCACACTAAACACTGCAGGGGAGTGGTGTCACTGTGGATCAATTTTATGGTCCACCTATAACTGGGAGAGGGAGAGAGAAGGAAAGAGAGTGTGAGAGAAAGAGAGAGGGTAGATGAAGAGAGAGGGAGAGTTTGTACATGAATGAACCACATAAATTGAGAAGACCAGAGATGAGAGGGAGAGAGAGAAAGAGGGAGAGATAGAGGGAGAGAGAGAGGGGCAGGGAGGGAGAAAGAGAGAGAGAACGAGAGAGAGAGGGGAAAAGCATGACTATTCCAGCAAGTAAAAAAGATGGAGAATAACTGTAAGAGAGAAAAGACAGAAATGGAGGTAAAAAAGGAGGAGGACGATCACACTGATGAAGGTGACATGGATGGGCATGATGATGATGATGATGATGATGATGATGATAATGATGATGATAAGATGATGATTGGGAAAGACCTTCATCGGCAAAGCGTAAGGTATACTTGCAAACCATCGACAAGCATCACACCACAGACAGTCCCAACAGTCATTTCCCCCAGCAGAACATTCTAAAAGGCATGGTCTACATCCATCAAGAGTTCAACCTATGCATTTGGCACACACCTGATCCAGCAACAGTAGCGTTCAGAGTGGAACGCGCCTCTTTTAATCACCGGGTAGGTCATGCATATGGAGCATGCTGTACGGAACACAGAGGGAGCCAGTCAGCTGTTTGGAGCACAGGCTGTAGGCTGTCCCCTAATGAAGGGGTGTAGAGGAGGAGGAGGAGGAGAAGGAGGAAGAGGAGGGTGATCTGTGTTCTCAACATTCACAGCCAGAAAGATCACATAATTATCACAAGGATTCCTCTGTGATGCTAAATTACAAAAAGAAGGAAAAAAAGAAGACATCACAGGACGTCGAAGCCAGGGCTGCTCTTGAACATGTGCCAGTGATGTTTCTGTGGTCCAGCAAACAAATACAAGACAAGCACACCTCTAACACAAACACTCATGCGCGTGCACACACACACACACACACACACACACACGCACAAACACACACACACAAACATACACACACACACACACAAACACGCACAAACACACACACACAAACATACATACACACATACACACACACAGACACACACACACAAACATACATACACACATACACACACACACACACACAAATGCACTTTGTGATGTAATGTGTACAGCCTGGTGGGCTTTCATTTTGGAGATCATTCCACATTTCTCAGTGCTCAGAGTAAATAGTTCAAAAGAATTTAAACATGTTCAAAGGAATATATTCAACTCCACACTCATTTAATGTGACAGTGTTCACATTTAAACATGCAAACTATATTATTTCGGCTTCAAACCGTTTAATCTCTCTCTCTCTCTCTTTCACACACACACACATACAACACATACACACAGAGAAAGAGACAGAGAAGGAGTACACACACACACACACGCAAATTGAAAAAGTGAGACTTGCCTCACTAAGGCAATCGATGCTTGAGATCAATGGAACGGTGCCAACAACATGAGAAACTGTGTGTAATATAAGCTTGAGTATGCACAAATGCATGTTTCTGTGTGTGTGTGTGTCAGTGTGTGTGTCACAGGGAGAGAGAGAGAGACACAGAGAAAAAAAAGGAGAATCTGTGAGAGTGTGTGTGTGTGTGCGTGTGTGTGTGTGGGTGTGTGTGTGTGTGATTACATGTAACCGACTTCTTTTCTTGCCATGCAGCTGCACACACAACCATCAACAGCCACCCCATTTGGCCCTCAGGAGTCCAGCCTCTTTTTAATCTGGTCTGTGGGTTCAGCCCCGGCTTCAGGAACATTGTACACACCTCACACCACCAAATTCCCCTCAGCTACTCTCTGTCTTGGTAAACTGTCTCTCTGTAATCACCTTCATATCTTGTGGCACCAGTGGCCCTGGACAATGAAGGCACTATACTCCAATGGCCAAAGCTGTAGTGACAGCCCTGCTACCTACCATCTCATCAGAGCGGCTGTGGAGGTTGAGAGAGAGCTGACCATCACCTGTGACTGGATCAAAGCGTCTTATCATAAATCATCAAACCAGATGGGATGATATGGGACTATAGGGATTAGTAGTAACGCTAACATATTTAGCAGGCGCTTTCCAACTTGATTTACAAAACATTTAAGGTTAGGAAGGTGGCTGAACTACATCGAAGCTGAAGCTAATTGGAACAGGTGCATCCATATATGGTTGATTTTGCAGGTCAGCAGTGTTCATGAAATAAACAAGTAACTCACTTCACATGTCAGTCAAAAGCCTGCAGCGGCATGACAGGAAGAGGTCACTGGTGGGGGGAGGGGAGAGAGCGACTTCCACACAACCCTTTAACCAGCTTCAGAAAGACCTAGAAACACTATCAGCCCTTTAAAGGACCCTAAACAGTATCTGTACTTAACTCTGTGACATTTCCGTCAGTGTAAAAAAAATGAAGGAGAGAGTGTGTGGGATGCTTTTATAACCATGGTCCAAGACTCATTAGAGACAGGAACATGGAGCATGCCACTGACACACCACAGGAAGACTTAGAGGGTTATGCTGCATTGTAAGTAGTTGTATTAGGGTTAAATCAAATGATATGAAAAACAAAACGTCTTCAGGCTAGGTTTGACTGTATAAAAGTAACTACGCTGATCTAAAGCATCAAATGTTTTGGTCTGTCCCCAGAGTAAGTCAATTATCTGTGAGTCAACAGAATTGATTTTTTTTTTGTTTGCAAAGCACACACACTCCTTCTTTGTGGCACACACGGCCTGTCAAAACTTGATAAATGTAGAGGCAATGATGATGAGTGAGCTTTGGAGTTCTACGAACTACAGAAAAAAAAAAAAAGATTTAAAGGGAAACATGGCCACTTCTCTGCTGCCATGCAATCCCTTGTGATGCCAATGGTTGCTCCAGTCACTAGAGCTGGAACGCAGTCAGGCGTGGGTGGCCATAAATGTGCATACGGAAGGGGAATTACCAGGACTCAAGAGCTTAGGGACGGAGGGACTGTGACTTTCTTATGGAGGACAGCTGTGGCACAATGTCTTGTGAGGTTCCATAAAAGTCTGCATAACCTACATTTGCAAAATGGGTGACAGAGCATTTGCCTGGTCTCTGAACGCACCATTTTAGAGCTACCTAGATAGTAGGTGCCTTAAGTGGACCTGCCCTAGATCTGGCCTACACCCAGGATCCCTCCTAGATCTGGGGCAGATTCGTTTCAGTGTCGGCAGCCAACTGTCTCCTGCTGGGTCTCCGCACAGACGAGATCCACAACAACACTAGAGGTGCTGATGCATGCAACAAAACCCTAGTCTGGAGTGTAGCTCTGAAGGTGTCCTGCACCGGACGGGCCTCCTGCATCACGTTCTAGCTCGTGTTACTTTGGCTACGTTACGCAAGCATGCATGAGCGGCGGGATGAAAGTGACCCAGTTTGTGTGTCAGGTGGGAAGAAGTGGGACACCAGAGCAAGCTGATTCATTGGCTACTCTAAGAGAAGACACCAATTACTGTCACTCAAAACACATCTGGCCAAAAAGTCTACAGTAAAGACGATTTTCTTTCTTGAATTGATGAATTGATGTGTTTTGCCACACGGCCAAACAGCTGCTCTGGGCCCTAAAAATGAACCGAAAAGTTGACAAATTCAATTTTGCATCCACTCTCAACCGATCCTTTAAGACTAGACTTTTTCAAATCCCCATGTGAAATAGCCATTTTCTGGTAGTACAGATTTTAAACTGAAGTTCATTTAGCACACTCCCATTAAACAGCACTTACTGTACTGATAATCTGAACAGATCATTACACATTGCACACAGACATTACCAGCTCATCATTTCTTTTCTCTGCAGATAGCAATATGATCATTTCACTGTGACAGAGTTCAGGAATGCTGAAAGCAACAGTAGTTCACAAATCAGTCAGATGGATGGAGGAGTAAATAAATAAATTAAGTGGTTGAGTAAAAGCAATGGTGTTTGTAGACGGCATAGACACTGTAGACATTTTCAGTCATAAAGGTTGTTGTTGCTCCCCCATGGATATGCATCAGACAGACACACACTAGCACACCCACACATAATGCGCTAACATGCACACACATGAGCACGGACGGACAAACACTAAGACACACACACACACACAGTGTATACTGCACATGCATAAGCTATTCATTTTTCTGTAACACAGTGGTACAAAAGAGTGCAAAAGAGAGCATGCATGCATGCATACGGCAAACATACAGTCCTATATGACATCTATATGACATATTATACATACACACATGTAAGTTAGCACACAAGGCTAAAATGAATACAAGAACTAACTGCCGGATTTTATCTCTGTGACTCACAGTCTGGATTAATTTGATGCTAAAAACAACAGATGCACTGAAAGCACACATACACACATCTCTACCAGCAAACCTATCTGAGCAATGGGCTATCTGCTTTCAGTCCCATCTGCGGTTCTATGTCAACATGCTACACACATAAGCACACACAAGCTCCACCACTACGCTGGCAGCTTAAGCCCGTTGTGCATATAGACAAATCACTATTGAAAGGATAAAGCATACGCTTGGACTTTACATACACACACACACACACACACACACACACACACACACAGGGAGAGAGGAAGCTGCAAATCTCCTTACCTAACATAGACCATGCCTACTACATGGAGAGAATGTAAAACTAACACACACACACACACACACACAAACACACACACACACACACAAAAACACACACAGTGTAAGCAGTGTAAGCACGTGCTCCATATCCCTGAGGCAAGACCAATATCATGACAATGCGCTTTAACCACAGCCTCTACGACAGTCCAACTGCCCCAGCCCCCCCCAACCACCCTCTAGAGATTTTCTCTGGGAGGATGAGGTTATGTAATCCTTCACACGCACTCACACACAAAGACACACACACACACACAGTCAAACATGCGGCTGTTCACATCATTAAAGCCTCCGGTTGTGGTGACGAGTGAGGGTCACATGACCTTGGTGGTCATCACCACCACTGTAGATGTCATCATCTGCTCTGTTATAACCAATCAAGAGTCAGCGGAGAAACCAGGGAGCACAATTAAACACAGACATACTAATATGCCTTCAAACACTAAGATTTCCTCTCACACACTTCCTATCTTTCTCTCACATAACACACACACACATAAAGTCATAAACAGCATCATGCTCTAAATGCATACAGGCAACACAAGCATATACACTCTCTCTTTCTTTCTTTCTATCACACACACAAACACACACACACACACACACACACACACACAGATAGTCAGGAACACTACTCACTACCATCAGCACAATTTGACTCCTGCTGAAGTGAGGGGGTGGTTTTATCACACCTGAGAGCACACAAAAACCCCACGCCGCAAAATCATACCAACACTACATACCCACACACAGGTGTATTTACGCTCACACACACACGCACATGCACGCACACACACACACACCCACACACAGTACACACCATCAAGGCCTGTCATTCATCAGGTCAATTTGGGGTTTGTAGCTGGTAAACAACAATATTTGTTCTTTGTCAAACCAATGGCCTGTAGTCACACAAACACACACACACACAAGATAGCAACATACATACGAGAGAGAGAGAGAGAGAGAGAGAGAGAGAGAGAGAGAGAGAGAGAGAGAGAGAGGAGAGAGAGAGAGAGAGAGAGAGAGAGAGAGAGAGAGAGAGAGAGAGAGAGAGAGAGAGATTCTGTCAAGGACAGCAGAAAAAGCCAAAAGCTGGAGTCAATTTCCGTGAGGCAGAGTGATTGCCCATTCCAAATTCTGAAACCAAGGCTTTCTCTCCCTCTCCCTCTCCATCTCCCTCTCTCTCACACACCCACACATCCTTGCACACAAGCACACACACATAAACACACACACACACACACGCCTTTTAGAAACTGAAGTATCCCCCTCAGCAGCCATGACAGTGGTGGCAAAACAAAATCTGAGAAGACATAATTTCTTTCCCATCCAATAAATTCCTGCAATTTTCTCACAATTCACTACAATTATTTTGTCAATATATTACTTGCTAGTAATTTAAATCATAATGCATTTCTTGAGTACTTTCACTGGGAACACCTAATGCTGTCATGAAGTACAAAGAGAGGGGGAACGCTTTGATTGGTAAGCAGTAAACATTTGAAATCACTCTACAGCAAATGAGTGTGTGTGGGTGTCTGTGTAACTGAATGGAAAGTATGATGAGCTGTTTTGCTATTTAATCTGTCTATGCATCAATGTAACATCTCACTCAGGACTCGGGACATCTGTGCTGTTTGTTCTGTGCTCACCTATATTGTGTAGTTTAGAAATGTATAAGTTACATAGTGATAGTGTCTATGCTATGCTGCATTTCAAGCATGCTGAGACTGTTGGAGGGCATGTAGATTTTAAATTCCATTTGCGTGCCAAACATTAGCTGGGTAAATTATGGTAAATTATGGTTTACACGTGGTTTGACATTGTCATTTTAAAGAATTATCTTAACAATTAACAATGGGATTCTCTTTTCTGATTGGTTGATGAGGTGGGAATCAACTTTGTATAACTGGCTACCTTTGAAGTAGATCCGAAAATTTTGATTCACTGTTCCATATCAATGCGCTTATGAACCATACCAACCATAGTAAAGTATTTCACACTGTGTTTCCCCCCTTAACTGTAGCTATAGCAGGTGATTTTCCGTAGTTCATGCACATGATTCCTAAATATAAAGAAAGTTATAGACAAAATGACATCCTGCATACAAATGGGAGATAAGCAGGATAATGGCCTACCAGTTTAATTGAAATAATGACTCGGCGGAAGCAACTCTGCTATGTGCTTCACGCGTCACCAGTGTTCTTTGCCTTCACCTCGTCATTATTTCCACTGAACTGATCACCACGTCAGCCGTTATCCCTTACTTATCATCTGATGAAATGAAATACTGTTGTCTAATTGGCTGACAGGGTGTCCGCTATTCCCTAATCTGGGAAAGTCATTGTTCCATATTAGTGCTCTTTTGAATGGTAACCATAACAACCATAGTAAACGACAGTTGAACAAGCAAGCAACAATGATATCAGCTGTTATCAAGCTCACCGTGGTCAGTAACCAAAGAAAATCGTAAAGCAACTGAACAAGTTATTATCTTTTAAAACTGAATCGCACGTTTCTTTTATGTTTTAAACACTTGCGTATTTCTACATGCATGAGTTGCAACCAGGTGATATGCAGGATAACCTGACAGGTGTCCCAATATAGGGAAATAGTGAACTCTGCTTAATAGCGTTGTGGCGTTCTTCGCCCCGCTCCCCTCCATTATCCCCCTATATCAGGTCACCTCAGCGGCTCTTACCCCTTTACATTTATTGGTCCTTTAAATGCTGGGATGGCTGATTCAATTGATTTCAACTGTCTGCATCATTCTGAAGAGCCATGCAATAAATTCTTGAGCATTTCTAAATCCCAGCCACACCTCATGGACCATTCAAGTTATGCAACTCTGACTGCAGCATTACCCAAGTTTGTTCCTTGAACATACAGATACTGTATTTATTTCTCTTAAAACAGTCCATGGTTCCCATCCTGGCATTAGATTGAATAATTAGGCAAGTGAGACTCTCTCTTTCTATTACCACAACAACAGTAGTAACCACAAATAAAACAATGGAAATAGTGATGCTGACACACACAATGACAAACACACACACACACACACACACACACCATAAAGCAGTAGTAACCACAAAAATAGCAAAGCATAATGATGATGCTGACACACACAAACACAAACTAATCCTTTAACTGGAATATTTTTCCTCTCTCTTGTGGACCGAAAGAAGTACATGATGAGAGAAGGGGTGGCAAAAGTCAGACAACGAGGGCACAAACAAGGAGAGCAAAAGGCATGAGGAGTAAGAGTAATGGTAAGAGTCAGAGAGAGGCAGAGAGAACGAGAGAAAGAATGACTGTGTAAGTGAAGGATATAGAGACAGGGGAGGGAGGGAGAGAAAGAGAGAGAGAGAGAGAGAGAGAGAGAGAGGGATGGAGAGAGTGATTTGCTGCATGCAAGGATATATGGAGTGTTCTGATCAGTGTTTACCACAGCCAGCAGAGAATCATGTGAGGAGCCAGAGATCTTGGCTCCAGCAGCCTTAAATTAAGACACGCACGCACACACACAACCACTCCAACACACACACACACACACACACACACACACACATATATGCGCGCCATCAGACACACAAGAATACCAAACAAACCATCACAGCCATGCTACACTGCTCTGGCAGCACACTCAAACATACAGTACAATATCACAGTGCAGAGCTTTCTCCCTCTCTCTCTCTCTCACACACACACACACACACACACACACACACACACTACTCAGGACTCCTGCAGAAAAACAACATCACCTCAGCACCCTGCAGCAGCTCCTGCTGTTAAATAGCAACCACAGTGCATGGAAACAGAAAGACAGAAGGATAGAGAGTCAGATCAGTAGAGAGGGAGAAAGAGAGAGATGAAGGGAAAGACAAATGAAGGAAGAGAACAAGGCAACAGAGAAAGAAGGAAATAGGAAGATAAGCCAGAGAGAGAGAGAAAGAGAGAGAGAGAGAGAGAGAGAGAGAGAGAGAGAGAGAGAGAGGCTGCTCTACCTTAGAAGCATCTGTTTCCTTCGTCCTCCCAGCTTAAAAGGGTGACCCCTGCTCATGTAAGCGCTATCTTATCCTGTCATATAATGGGGTTGGCAGGATGGCTGCGAAGGAGGAGAGTGTGTGTGGGGAGAAGAGGAGCGCTGGTTGTCGTGGCGGTGCTGTTTCCGTGGCGCCTATCCCTACGACGGTTCATTAGCAAGCGTCAGAGCAGCTCAGGCAGTCGTCGCAGCGACGAACGGAAAGCATCCCACAGCTCAGAGTGGCACAGTGCATTGGTTTACACACCCCCCTCTCTCTCTCCTACTCTCTCTCTCTCTCTCTCCTCCTCAATCTCTCTCCAGCTCTCTTGCTCTCTCCCTCTCCTCTCTCTCGCCCCTTCTCTCTCATCTGCACACACAAGCACGGGAAGATACGCACACACTCCTCTACACACACACACGCACGCGTGCATACAAAGACACAGTCACAGACACACACGCACGCACGCACACACAGGCACACAGAGGTGCGGAGGCTGTGCAGCATACAAAACAGTGCACCCATTCACTTTGCATCCACCACTCTCTCTCTCTCTCCTTTCACCAGCCTTACATCTCTTTCTCACCCTCTCTCTCCCTACACTCCTTTATCTCCATTCAGCACACTCGCTGCTCCCTGAATGCTGTCCATCTGTCTGTCCAGCAGCTTTGTTCCTCTGCCTCCCTGAAGCACACCACGAGGTCACAGTTGGAGCTGACAAGGTCAAATGAGGTTCCTTTTAAACCAAGTATATCCTCTCTCTCTCTCCTTCTCTCTCTCTCTACTGCTCTTTCCCTTAAGTATACTATGTGCATTCTAACACATTATTATTCTAAGCCCCACATTGCTGTTCCATGATTCTTGTCTACTTTTTCAAATATTTTGTTTTCTGCAAAGAGTTTTTAGATGTGGTCAGATGATTCTGGGAACAGTCCCAACCCCTGGAACAATTTATCACGGTCGTCTGGAGGTTCCCCTGCGACAGGAACATGCTAGACCTCACCACACATACACAGCCTCTCCCATACTCTCCCACACATACACAAACACACACACACACACACACTTCACTGTTTCTCACTCTCCCTCCATTTCTCTCTTTTTCTCTCATTTGGTACGACTCATCCAATCATCTGTTGGCCCCCTGCTCTGGCAAGACCATTTCCCAGAGCTGCTGTCCAATCAGAGATGAGGGATGAGAGTGCAGAGATGCATTAAGAGGATTATTTGGCCAGCCAAGGGTTTTCCCCCTTTACAGAACACACGTTTGACAGGAGCAAGACATGTTGGCCAACACTGCCTCTGGTGGTTATCCATGTCAGTGCAGCTGCATGCGCCCGTGTTGGAGTGCACAGAACATACTCACGTGCATGGGTCCACACCGCAGTCATACACACACACACACACACACACACACACACACACACACACAAACACACACCCTAAAGCAAGAGTAAAGTCAAGCTGAACCTTAAGCAACTGATGATCTCTGGCAATCACAGACATACACCTACATCTATTCCCACTGTCCCCATCATTCTGGTCAATCTGTTTGTCAATCTGTCTATCCATGTTTTTTCTTTATCTGCTCTTTTCCTCTCTCCCTCCCTACACATTACAGTTTCCAATTCTACATATAAGCCTCAATACGTAAAATGCCCATAACCCTATGTGATTCTGCAGCACTAAACACGCATGCAATCTCTCTCGCAATCTCTCTCTCTCTCTCTCTCTCTCTCCCACATACACAAACATATACACACACACACACACACACACACACACACACAAACACACACACACACACGCACGCACACACAAACATCTCTGCTACACTCTAACATAGGCAGTCACAATAAATCTTTGTAACATGGAGGGTCATGTCTGTAATCCATCTGAAATAAATCCATTGCTACATACTGCGTTGACTGGCCGATGGCTCTGATGATGACAAAGGTTCCCCTAGCCCCCTGCACACACATACACGCCATGTGCTCCGAGCTGAGTTGATATACACAGTGTCTCTGGATCTGAGGACAATGCTGCAAGGCCATTATTTTTCAGAACTACAACTGAATGAACATGATTAAAAAAAGAAATAAATGATAATCTATGAGAATTTAAAACACTGTAAGGAGTATATGTACACACACAGACACACGCATACACACAGAGACACACACACACACACAAACAGACAGAAGAACTCTACGTAGAAAGAGACTCGTATTTTCACATGATCTAGTTCTCAAGCAGTGTTTCAGTGCAGTCCTGATGCAGTGGTTGGGATCTATGGACTTCAGTGTACTTTTGTACTCAGTTAGCTGTGCAGGCAGACAGCTCAAGCAGCCATTATACAAAATAAAACAAGTTATCTGGTGGTTAGCACTGAAGTGAGTACACTCAGTAGTATTTAATTAAGTCTGATTCAAAATTGTGAGTCATTAGAACAGCCCTGGGACATTATAACAGTCATCCAGCCTATTAAATATATTATTGGTGTGAATAATTCATGTTCATAGGTTGTAGAGTTAGCAAATTTAAACTTAATTCTTCCACAGTCATTTCTACACCTCCTATTCTTGTGTGGGATTTGCTTCCTACAGATCATCCCACTAAAAATTGCCTCCATGTGTTAGGATACCCAACATCTCTTTCATTTTCATTGATTCTCTCCATATATAGCATTTAAATTACAAACTTGCAGTGCTTTATGTGTGAATAGGCCTCACTGGATCTGAATAGCATCTTCAGCTTGACACAAATAGCTAAAGACCCTGTCTGGATCACAGGGTCTCAGAGGTCACCGCCCTCAGGTCACTACCTGTAATCCAGTAACTGAGGGAGTCCAGCTTTACACCCCATGGGTTCACTGCCATGGTATGCCAGTGTACCACTGCATGGTGTTACCACTACAGCACTAACATTTTTATTATATCTGGGGCTCAAGACATGGACAAATATGATTTTTGTTAAAAAATGTAAAAATAAATTATGTTTACACAAAATAGGGAGGCCTAATAGTATTGATCTCACTTGCTGAGCCCTGCTCAACTTGACCCTCAGCCAGAAAATTAGCACTGTAAATCAATATATGCTCTATAATACCTCCAAATCTGTTTGAACCATATACATTATTCTCCAAGTCAGTGGTACTGCATGTGATTTTTAAGGCAGTCAACGTGGTTTTGACTCAATATTCTTCACTTTGTTAGATCTTACTGTGGTTGGTTATGCTAGTGCCATCAGTAATGTCATCTCCTGTTTTCCAGAAGAAATTAGCTGGCAAAAAGGTGTGAATAATGAATCCATAAGATACATTTGTTTCAGTTCATTTGACCATTTACTTCCTTAGATCTCTGTCTTTAAATTTGTCTAGTGAGGGATGGAAACTAACCATAAGCATTTGCTTATTTTTCACCAATCGGTGCATAGTAGCAGTGTTTGCTGCTAGTCTTCTTCATCCAAAGATAATGCCAGTGTCTGCTGTGATTCCATAGAACATAAGACAGAAGTCATTACTTTGTAAAGGCTTTCACCACCCACAACTTATTTGAAAACGTTCCTTTATCCTCTGTCGTACGTTCTCATAATATGTCTGTGCATGTAGTACAACAGCACATCATCAAAGCTCTCGCTTGTCACAGTTATTCAGCTTTTGCAAAACAAAGTAGGATAAAAAACAGCATATTTCAACTGCATGTTATGATCAAAAGATGATCTTTCTACAAGAGGGGGTAAAAAAAAAACAGGTGACCTCAAAACAAAACAGAGTGAAATTGTACAGGATAAATAAATTATGACTTTGTAGTCTATCCCTCAAAATCCCCAAATATTTTCCCACCCACATAATCCAGCTGCACGGTGACATGAAAATGTACGACACGCTCACCTTGTCCTTAGCTCTCATTGGGCCGTTTGTTCCTTCTGAGATGGCTGACAGATGTCTGTGAATCCACAGCTTCTCAGTCTGTGCCTGTTTAAGCAACTCCACCTCAAAAGGAGCATCACCTCCCATCATCTCCTGTGGAGGGAAACACACACAGACACACACAGTTAGATACACACAGGCATGCACACGCACACACACACACACACACACACACTCACACGTGTGCGCGACAATGGTCCTCTGAGACAATGCTGAGACTGGACAGCTGCACCTTCATTTCACACATAACTCCCACCTAACATTCCCTGTAGACAACAAAATACTCTTCTCCATTTCACTCACACACACCCCACACCCGTCACAAACACAACCACACACACACAAATTCACACACACTTTCTCTCTCTCACACACACATACACACTGACACACATTAAAACACACACCATTACACAAAATCATCCTTTAAAGACATCACCCTTCGGCATGGGGGAACACAAAGACAAATACACACACCCCTCTTTTTCTGACATTCTCTTTCAATCTGCCTAACTCTCTTTCTCACTTTGACAGGCATGCACACAGTCAAAGAAACATATTTCCCTAAATTAAGTCTCTCTCTCCCCCCCCCCCCAACACACAAACACAAATGTTTACATGGCAGCGCAGCTGTGAAACTTTTCCCTTGCCATCACCAAACATCAAAACCACACACAAAAAGCAAAAACTCTGTTACAAGCTCTCTGCAACAAGCAGACTGACTGATCATAAGAACAAATCCCGATGCTCAGCATCCCACAACACCAACCCTCAGACAAACCATAACTTAGCTTATAAACACAGCAACATTACCACCTCCCAGTCTTAATAAGCAACACATCAACAGTCTAATCATGCTTAATCATATCAGATAAATCCCCCAAGATCCCCAACGCACAGGGATACCTACCACGGCCATGGCATCAGCATGTTTACCCACAATCCTCTCTGGTCATGGCCAGCACAGAGTGAGTGACTGACTGACTGATGATGTCACGGCCCCCAGCAGGCTAGTGACCACATGAGGGGATTATTAATATCTGTTCTCCACCAAGTTACATAATAAGAGTGTAGGATTATATCATTAGTGTCCAGAAAATGACTGCAGCAGCCACCACTGTGAAGTTAGTGATCGGGAGGGAAAAAATCTAGTACTGTAGAGTAAGGACACACACACACACAGACACACACACAATTACAATTACACATACACATGCATGTAAACTCACCCACGCCACAACCATGTAGACACTCACAGACAAGTCCACGATGGAATAGAGGGGAGAGATAAAGCAAACATGTTCTGACACACACACACACACACCCACACACACGGTGCTCAGTAGGCGTAAGTAACGACATAATGCAAACTCATGATGAGACAAGCCCACTAGCACACGCACGCACACAAGTTCCCCAGCCACTCTAATGCAGCATCTTCCGTAGTAATGCACATCACATTAATCCTTGTGATGAAAATGACAGTGTGCCAGGCTGTATCAGCTGAGAGAACAGCTGCATTTAGAGTGTGTAAATAATGAGGATTTCACTTATTGGTGCCGTGGAAGATTACATTCTACAAAGCTGCTGCCCGGTCTTATTCTCACCAACAACCAATACAGTTTATTCAATCAAGAGAGATCCGGAAGAATTCACCATCTTAGCTGTCACAGAATTAGACTGTGTTCATTGAAATTTTGCTGCATCCACGGGGAGTGAGAGTCAAACATTATTATTCCTAACTATACTGATCTGTTGGAAGATGTCATACAACGTGTGCAAATACATACAAAAAAATGCTGATATATCAGCAATTAAAGGAATTTTGTGGTTGTCCAAGTGGGGTGCAAGTTCCCTACCCATGAGGGTACTTAGATCAATCTGGAAGAAGCCTACGTAAAATTAAACTTGTGACTGGGATCTCAGCTCTCATCAGCATAAACACAAAGCACAGGTAACCAACAGAATATGTGTGGAATATGACTGAAAAACCTCCAATCCAAAATTTCCAATCCTATCTAACATTGCCACTACTTTACTATGTAGGCTGCCATTTTGCTTCTGCAACAGAAATATTAGGCTTATAGGCTTATTAGGCTTAATTATTAGGCTTTTTTTTATTATACTATTACATTATTTAAAAACTGAAACTTTTATGTTAGCAATATGCACTCTTTGTTAGTTTTTCATTGTGCTGTAGCTTGAATGTTATCCTCTTTTGTAAGTCGCTTTGAATAACAGCATCTCCTAAATGCATAAATGTAAATTTAAATGTAAAATCTGTCCATGGGGCTGGGAGCACTCATTAGGATGTGGAGTGTGCCAAGGGGTGACAGTAAAAAGTTTGGGAACCATAGTATTCAAGTATTTCCCACTGGATTTTTTAAAGACTATTATGGGGTGGGGGGATCTCTAGAATGGCAGCGGTGCACTCCCGCTGATTTGAGTACAACCGAGTTGTAAAATAGACCTGAATTGGTATTGATGAAATAACTAATTAATGCAAAAAAGACACAAAAACATCAGTATCTAGGCTATGCGTCAGATATGGCTGAATTTATTTATTACTTCCTTACTTATTTACTTATTTATTTAGACTAGGGTGGCGCAACATGGACAACGGGTGGGAAACACTGTATTTGCAGGCTGTCGTTTATTTGGCTATTATATTTATTCCGAAAAAGAACCCAATTCATAACTTGTATGGAGAGTAAATATATCTGTGTAAATGCAGGCTACCTCTCTCTCTCTGACGTCTCTGAGGACTAATGCTAACACAAAGAACACAGTAGGTGGCAGTAAGCGTAAGCAGTAAGCAAATGTTCAGGGATTCATGTTTCTCTCCCAGGATTTTAGCTTAGCCTTCCACCGTTAATAAAATCGTGTGGGTCTATTACCTGTTGGGCTGAAAGCGAAGCCTATAAGCTTTTAACTAATAAATAAAAGTATGCCCAGAGCCCTACAACAAGCCAAATGCATTTTAACCTACGACGCGTCACCTTAATTATAACCATTCACTTACCTGAGGCAGGCCCAGAATTCCCTGCCTGGTAATAAAACCAGACCCTCGTTTTGGATAATCAATCGGAAATGCTACGAAGACATGGCCTGGCTATAAATTCACGCTTCCATAGCTCTAATGCTTCTAAGTTAGTCGAAGGTCTCACAGTAACGCAAGGGTACCCGTAATAAGCTACAGCCTGTCATTTGGACATTTTCCCCCTTCAGTGCGTTCGGCTACTTTAACCGTGGTGCCCATCCCTTAACTTAAAACAAGCATCCTTGCTTAATTTGAGCGGGAAACACGTGCTGCTCAAGTCCTGCGGTCTCCTCCACCTGTAGCCATTAGTCAACAAGTAGCCAAGGCTAGCCTATCTGGCTGTTGGAATGTGAAATGTGATCGAAAGGAAACGTGTGATGGTAGGCGATTCTCAAGCAAACCTTTGAACACATAGGCTGGTTATGATGTAAACTTTTTAGAGGTGCATCGGTTGAAATTATACAAAATGAAAAAACTTTAAATGCCGGTTAAAACACAAGTAATTATTAGTATTGCATGTACTATGAATTTGTAAGTTTGTCATCTCTGACTTGCAATAGGCCTATTGGAACCATTTTATTCCTTCAAACTTTATATAAAACTATTCATTTGCTCATTCTGTTGAATAACCTTATATCCTGATTTTATAGAGCTAATGCACCACAACAATAAACAAACTCCATGACCTGAAATTTCTTACCTGGAGAAAATGTTGTATGGTCTAGGAGGAAGGAAGCTGCCACAGCTACAGCAGACAAATAAAGCAAATGATCTAAAACTGCAAATTTGGAAAAAAAAAAAAAATCCAGACTTAACTAATCAGCTGTGTAACTGAGTTAGACAGATATCCTGCTCAAGTCCGTCACAAAGGTATGAAAAGCACATCATACAGCGTATTGCACAGCTCACACTTACGCTTTGTGCTTCTTTTCCCAGCTCCCTGTAGCAGATTGAGGTTTCAGGTAGACTGTGCATGCAAGACAGAGCGAGAGAAATCCTCCTCCACAGCCTCTGAGTGGAGGACTGTTCTGCGAAGTTGCCGCAGACAAAATTGGATCCTACCTTCAGCTTTGATTTCAACCAAAAGCAGACTGAAATCGCCCATTCTCAGTGCCAGGTCAGAAGAGGGTGCACTGCCTTTTGTTCCTCTATCACAAGACAATTCTAGTGTGCCGTTTGTTTTTTTCCCATGTTAGAACATTTGCATTATATAAGCCAACCACTCCTCCTGGCCATGCGGTGCTGTAAATGTCATCTAGGGCTGCAGCGCTCCCTTGGATCGTGGGTTGAGTCAGAGAGGAACAGCCTTATACACTCCTGTGGTGGTGAGAAGGCTGATATTAGTCCGTCATGACAGGGTTAAAATTATCATAAGGAAGAGAGGAAAATAACTCTGTGTGTGTGTGTGTGTGCATGTGTGTGTAGGAGGGTATCTGCCTTCATGTATATAATTTCACTGAGCCTCGCCTGTCTATTAGTGTTTGTTTAGTAGCATCTGCAAGGTTTTCTTTGTTCACTATGTAAGTCTGTGTGTGTGGTGTGTTGTCTTATGCTTCTTTTCCAACTCCCCTCGGCCTAAAAGGCCACACCTGACTTGACATTGTCACACTCAATGCGTTGCTCTCGGTGATGGTGATGTCACCAAACCGCCTGCTCCACATCTGTGTGTCTGTCAGCAAGAACAGTGACACATTAATGCAGTTGTTTTCTCACAGAAACAAACACACACACACACACGTACACACATAAAATCCTACCACAAGGTTGTTAGAGGATGACAGTTTTGAAGTTACCACTGATATGTGACTGGCTCATAATAATTATTATTGCTATGAAAGAAGATGATCATTTTAGATAATTTTAGAAAAAAAGACAAAATGTAGCATTCAGTAATATTACATTATGTTCTAGAATACACGGACCTCTCCTGTTTTCCTTTGACTCTTAAATTCCGTTAAGTGCATAGTCCCAAATATGAAGCCCATGTGAAGGTTTTAGCCTACCATGTGAAGGTTTTAGCTTACCATGGAACAGCAACTCCATTTCGAAGAGGAATTCTCATATGGACTTTATTTCACTATAAAGATTAAAATTTTATGACCTAACATTATGTACCTACAGTATTCATTTATTTGTGGAACACTTGCCTCCCAGTATATAATATTTTCTGTTCTCATTTACAACATATGTCAACATATACAAGCATTTTGAAACATTGAAATATTAATATTTGAAATATTAGAATTATTAAAAATACTGAATAAATATATACTTGTTTATTTATAAACAGTCATTTTAAGGACAGTTCCCCAAAGCATTGTATTTCATCCTAATCTTTCACTGTAAACGTATTGGACTTTGACCTGGCTCTAGCAAGGGACTTGGAGAACCTTACCCACGCTGCAATCTCAATGATGAAAAGGGGGGGAGCAAAACAAAACAAACAGCCGCCTTGAGGCGCACATGATTTTTTTATGCTGTTTTGTGATTAGCATTGGTTGATTTCACAAAGTCAAATGCTGCGTGCTCAATGCTTATTAGCCCATGTATAAATGTCAGCAACCCTCTCGCCTCTTTGTCAGACAATTGTGTTGCACTTTAATGAATAATCTGGGAAGAGTCTCCTTCTCTCTATGCATCAGGGTCCTCTGTGGAAAAGAAAACAGACCTCATTGCTGATGGCTGAGGGCAAACTCACAGGGTCTCAGCTACTTTTCTACCAGTGGGAAAAGCAAAAACACATAGCCACATAGCATGCACTAAAAGCCATGGTTATCTTAAGATTTGCATGTGCTGCCTTGGTCAATGCCTTGCATGTCTGTCTGTGTTCAAGAGAAAGGAAGGCTGCAAAGCAATTACGCCACTTCTTTTGGGGATGTATACAATGTGAAAAGCTGTTCTTTTCTCACCCACACCTATTATCTGTAACAAATTACACAACAGTTTTCTGTTGCAATTGCATTTATGAGAAGACCCAACAATTGTGTCATAGTAAATATAAATATGATAGCTCCTAGCTTGCAGAATATAGAAAAGACAAGGTCAGACAATAAAAACAAAAAAGGCATAAACAGAAAATGCAACTGCAAAAAAGGTAAATAAGTTATTTATTATTATTATTATTATTATTGGCTTGAATTCACAAATTTATGATCAGCAATATGCTGTAGCCTACTGGGTTAATTTAATGCAGTCTGAACTACTAGCTGCAAATGGTCAGCTGTTTAAAGCAGTTTTTGTGAATTCCCTTTAGAGATTCAGATATTGCACACATTAACAACAATTTGCGCCCTCAGACAGCACACAGAAGGGACACAGCTGGTCTGCTGTAAATGGCTGGAGGTCCTTGAAATAATTTGAATTTAGTCCCTACAGCTTCCAATGAGCCCTCTGTGGTTTGCAATACAGTAAAACAGTCAGAGGAACTGGCTTATGAATAAGAGAAATGTAAGCCATAGCAGTGACTGACCTGAACGAGTGGGGAAAGTCTTTCCTTGCTGAGAAAGGCTGTGTGTGTGTGTGCATGTTTGTGAACGTGCATGAGTTTGGAGAGGGGACAGATGTACTTGCTGAGGTGGGCATGCCTATGGACTTACCTTGAATAGCCAAAAAGGCATCGCCAGGCATTCTAGTGCTCATGAACATAAAATGTTTGGACCACTGGACACAAATTAGAACAAGACAAGTGTGACAGTCCTTTTATTAACTGTCTTGATTAATTAAGGCTGATGTCCTCAGAAAATGACATTATACTTGGAAACATAAAGGAAAAAAAAAAAAGTGCTCTATCACCCAACATCATATTGTGTAGTGAAACACCAACTTAAGGTACATCGCTCAAAACAGTAACATCATAATGACCACTGGATAACACAACAGACAGGCCATTCTAGGGTGGAGGGGTAGACTGTTAAAAACATTACCTATAGCTGAACCCATTGATATTACAGATGTTCATCTATACTAAGTATCTATCCTCCAAGGCTGTCTAGATGAGGACCTAAAATGGCTTCAATTGGATGGTTTTAAAACTGGATTTTTAAATACGGCATTAAAGTCAAAATGATCTGAATGAAGTCAGTGAGGAATTGAGGTAAATTTATAAGGCATTGTGCTATCACTGAAACATAACAACATTATCGATGACGCCCCAGCAATGTCAATGTGTTTACAGATAACACACCTCAAGTTCACTTCACAAGATCACTGAGTTACACTAATGTACAATCATTTGATTGACCATCTGGTCTAAGCAATGTTACCCTGTCAAGATATCTTGGACAGCATAACAGTGCTGCAAGTTGGCAAGTGTATATGCAAGACTGGAGCCTGTTCTTAACTACCATTTAGGCAGACATTCCTAACAATGTTGAATGAGTGGATATTTCCTACCAACGAAACCATCCACTTTACTTCCAACAACCAATTTTACAGCAGACAATCTACATTATTATATATTTGTGACATTAATAAAGAATGCGCTTGAGGAGTTGCAAAATGTAATATTGACAGTTCAGGTCCTAGTTTGCAAGCAGTCGGCAAGAGGCACTTGTCTGCTGACAGCAGTCTATATACAGATCCGTCACATTTGTTTGGAGTGCATTTTCAATTTGTTCCAGTCCACAACTACATAATTCAATTGGATTAACTAGGCACTTTGCAAAAAGCAACTACACAACATAACAAACGTAGTCTTATTCCATGTAGCTCAGCTAACAGTATATATAAGATGGGAAAACAGTGGAACATAGACAGAAACATAGACATACAGTACAATAATGCAAAAGGCACTATAGTGCATTGTGTGGAGTACAAGGCTGTGGATTTGTTCACAATATGCACCATCTACCATGTGGTGGATGTTATGCTATGATCTTTGTGTGTGTGTGTGTGTGTGTATGTGTGTGTGTGTGTGTGTGTGTGTGTGTGTGTGTGTGTGTGTCTGTGTGTGATCTGTGTGTGTGGGAGGAAGGAAGAACTGTGTGCATGCAGAGCAGCTTGAGAGGACCACTGAGTTATGTTTAGATAATGTTTGCAGAAGAGACAGCCATTCCTGTCCATTTCTGTGTTTGTGCACTTGACATCAAGACACTTGTGTGTGTGTGAGAGTGTGCGTGTGCGTGTGAGTGTGTGTGTGAGTGAGTGTACTTGTCAGAGCCAGTAAAGTACTGAGGTTCAGACATGGTGCCCTACATATCAGCCTCATTCAGCCATTCAGTCTACATACTAGAAAAGAAAATCGTTCTCTTTCAGTGAATGGACTACCAGTCTCTCCAAAGCTCAGAGGGCTCTGTGAAGGAAGTTCTCCTTCAGCTTCATAAGAGATACTTCATGATCCGAATGCTGCTCCAATTATGATGGCTAGAAGGAGGACACAAGCAGCAGCTACACAAATGGCCAAATAAAGTTTTTTCTACAGGGGAGAGAAAAAATTCTAGCATTAATACCAGTATTCACATACTAGTTACCCTTTACTGGTCAGTTCTTAGTCTATGCTCAATTGACATCCCTGCTAAAAAAGAAACCAGCTTGACCAGCTTATGATGGTTTGCTGGTTTAAGCTATGTTTTTGCCTATTGAGCTTGTATGACTATCTTATAATGGTTGACCAGCTGAAGCTATGTTTTGGCGAGAGTTTTGCTGGTTTAGTTGATTGACCCAGCTTATGATGGTACAATTATGATAGTTTTGTTGGTCAAACCATCTTAGGCTGGTCATTTTAGCTGGAGATTGATTTGTCCATCCAGCAATGTCCAGCATACGGCTGGTCAAACCAGCATGAATCTGCATGACCATCTGAAACCATCAATGTAATCTTGATAGGCTAGTCATCAGCATGGCCAACATAAACCACTTACACTCACATATGACTAGTTTGTTAGATCAACATGACCAGCCTAAGATGGTCACACCAGTAAGCCCAAGTGGTGGCCCAACCAGTAAAACCAGCAAGAGCTGGTAAAAAACAGACCAGCCAAAACCATCGCAAGCTAGTCAAACTGGGTTTTTGTTTTTGTTTTTTTTCAGCAGGGATAGGTCAGGAAATAAAATCTAAAAGTAAATGAAATAAAAAATCTAACAGAAAAGACTTTACTTTTTAAAATGTTTATTAAACTTCATAAATAAGTCATGGTGTCTTATTGGTTCTGGTCTTGAATATCTGCAATCTCAATTAAGTAATTCAATACATTTACCTGAAGTAAAGTCTAATAAATTTTAGTTTAGTGAGTTTGACAAAGGTGTATGAAAGCAGGCCAGCAGAGACAAGCGTGAGAGTCGTTATGAAGTTGGGGTAAGGGGTTAAGCAGTTACCTCCAGCAGCATGCAGGCGATGCAGACTAGACGGGGTTGACCACTGCGGGAGTGGACACCGCTGGGTTTTTAGTGGGCCGGTTAGACAGACCCACGGACAGGCCTATGATCAGAGCAACAACTGCAAGCAGCACCAGCAGAGCCAGGGACAGAACCATGTACTTCTGCCGAGGGGACAAGCATTGTCAGGGAGGGTAAGCCGTGTGTGTGCGCATGTGAGTGTTAACATTGGGGGGAGGGTGGTGCTGATGGTGTGGACCAGTGCAGTTGAGGAGAGGTGGATTATGGGAAAAGACCTTACCCTTCGAGCTTTTTTCTGATAGCGCACAGCCTTCTTGCACTCCTCCTTAGCACTGGCAACATACTCTACGGCATTGGTCACATTTTTCTCAATGTTGTTGATCATCTCCCCCTGCCATACATAATAGAGTCATCAGAAATATGGAGAGACCAAACATTACAAACCTGGTTTAGTTCAAGACAACATGAAACAAGAAATGTGACACAGCTAACGGTATATGGATGAAGGTTCCAAGCTGTGACACAGATTGACCGTGCATCAATGATTTCTGAGACAGACCAACTGATTCCAAGACAAAGGCTGTCTCAATGGGGAACTCCAGCATGTTTGAACCTATATTCTACTGTTCAAAATGATCTTTATTCCTCTCCCAAAAACTATCTGACCTCTACCTACCAATACAAGCACTCTAATGTGAGCAGTACTTCTATTGTATCCTGTGTGTGTGTGTGTGTGTGTGTGTGTGTGTGTGTTTGTGTTTGCTACAAGAGAAAAATAAAGTGCATTATTAACATAGTGTGCACCATTGTGATCAGTAGTTGATCTCATCAAGGTCTTTTATTTAGGCATTTTACTAATTTCATCTTACCATCATTATTCATTTAAACCCTTCTTTGCAAACCCTAACACGCAACAGAAGGACACAGAAAGGGTTTAACAGCCAGACAATAGCTCCTCTTGGGCTGCAGAGACATGTAACTAGCTGCAGCATTTGGAAGGCTAAACTTCAGAGCATTCTCATCAATCAATACATGTCTACTGTATCTACTGTACTGCTGTTGTACTACTGTCTTGCATAACTATGTGGATGGTACAGGGAGAGTCAGACAGGGATATGTAAGTATGTAGACAGATGGTGCTGCGACACTGGTGTGTCTGTAGCAGCCCCGCCCACTCTATGTGCCTGTCTTGTCTGTCTCCAGCAGGCAGCTGAGGTTGCAAAGGTGTGGCGTGTTCCAGTGTTGGTTTCTCTAAGTCCATCCATAAGAAGGCCTTAGTTACACTGGGCAGGGTTTCTCTTCTCTCCTCTGTCAGCGTTTTACTTTTGTTTTGACATATCCCCTAGACACACATTTGCACTACCCTTTGCTGTCTTTCACTATACTGACATTTTCCATCTTCTCTAATAATTATTCCTTTATTAGTTATAACTAGGTGTGGCCTCCCCTTAATGTAACTCGTGCCTTGAGCCAAGCATGTGTATCTAGACAGATAGATAGACAGATAGATAGATCCATAGATAGATAGACAGATAGATAGATAGACAGATAGATCCATAGATAGATAGACAGATAGATCACTAGATAGATAGATAGATAGATAGATAGACAGACAGATAGATCGATCGATAGATAGATAGATAGATAGATAGATAGATAGACAGATCGATAGATAGATAGACAGATAGATCAATAGATAGATAGATAGATAGATAGACAGGCAGACAGACAGATAGATAGACAGACAGATAAATAGATAGCCAGATAGATAGATAGCTAGATAGACAGACAGACAGACAGACAGACAGACAGATAGATAGACAGATAATCCCGTAGGAAATTCACGTGCTATGCATGCTTCACCATCACCGCAATCATCATCATCACCATCATGGCCACTATCACCACCACCATTATCGTCATGACCACCATCATTATCAGCATCATCTTCAACATCATCACCAGCAGTACCTCCTCTTCCTCACCTGGGTCTCCACCAGCATGGCCATGTCCATAAACATATCATGCAGCTCTTTGATGCTGGATTCAAGCCGCATGATGTCCTGGTGCCGGGACTCAATCTCGTTCAGGGCCTGCCGTGTGATCTGGGAGTCTGAGATGATCTTCAAGAAAGTTTGGGTGATGAGAAAGAAGTAGTTGTCAAAGAATGAGTTGGTGTGATACATATAGGCTTACAAAATGAGTAAGAAAAAAATAATTGCACACCAAAATACAAAACTAAATTGTATTTTATGAAGTTCATTATACTGCAATTGTAATTAAGGCTCACACTGTGCACACAGCAGGTCTAAACTCAGACTATTAAGAGGTTGGTACATTAAGAATAGGGCTGGTGGACAAAAAAAAACACAATCCCATTCCAGCAGTGTTTCGCATGCACTGACTCTACCACGGCAGCCCATCATAGTCTAATTTTCTCCAACAGTCTAAGTATAGACTTTTCTGATGCATGGATATTGTACTGGTGCTTAAGTCTTTTGTATTTTGTATTATGCATCTTATTTTGTTTTTTGTTTTTCTTCTTTTATCAGTGCCAATTCAGGTCTATTTTGTTGTAGAAACAATGGACATGAAGTGTAATCAAACTAGCGGAAGTGTACCACAGTGCCCCCCCCCCCACACACACACACACTACATAACATTACATTCTAGCAACATGGACTGCTGAATAAAGTAATAAAGCAGTGTGAGACAGTGTGAAACAAGAGAAAAAAATGTGTACCACCCCAGAACACTAGATGGAGCTGACAGGCCTTTACCTCTTCGGTTCACAGATGCATTACAACACACATGATAACAATGAAAATGGCTCAGAAGTGGCAATCTGTGCACACACACATCAGGCTAAGGAAAAGACTTTTACTTATGATTATATTACATGATCCAAAATAATATTTCTTCTATAAACACTGACCACAATCACACAGCATTATGGTGCTTTATAACATAATCTATGTGACATGCCATGGTAGGCAGAACAACAGAGCAAGACCCCAGGCTAATATGGACTGAAGCATGAGGCCTTACATCAGAGGTGAAGATGGCTGGGTTTTCACTCTCCAACATGTCCTCAAGCTCCTCATTTGTGGTAACTCTTCCAGCTAGACACACACAATAATACAGCCATTTAATTACCAAAACTGTTATGCATGTATGCTCATCATCATTTGTCAGCAGCAGGAAGGCTCTAAGGGGACAAACAACTACTCAATAGTCATTCTTAATGAGCTCCAAGTTTATATTACTCACAGGTTACATTCTGTGTATCTGAGTTCAACAAACTTATGCACATTAACCTTGTATTACATTCCCTGAGAAGAAGAAAAAGGGTTTATACATGGTCTTATACATCTTCTCTCTCTAATGTGTGGAGAGCTAATTCTAATAGTACAATCAAAACAATATTATCTACTTCCTGGATTTCTCCACATGAACTACATGACCTACAGGAGGAAGCGGCTGCTTCTGGAAAGAGTAGACAGAGTTACATACTTTCATTTTGACAACATATTACATATATTTAATGTATATTTCAACAAGCAAAGCAAGTGAGACAAGCTTGCATAAGAAATGCACAGTCAATTGCATTATAATGTGATTCAGAGTCATTGTCTTGTGTTGATGCCAAAGCAAGGCATTAAAGGCATGACTTGCACTAAATAAGCAAATGGTTGGAAAGCTAAAAACTAAAAACATACATTTTTAAGGTTTTTAAGGTTATTCTTTTCCTTCAGAGGAGGAAATATTTCTGAATCCTTTTTAAATAATCGGCATGAAGGGAATGATCTTCGAAATTTTAATTCCTGAAATGGCGTTTCATTGAGTTTGCATGTTTGTGTGTGTGTGTGTGTGTGTGTGTGTGTGTGATCCAAAAAGAGAAGGTCATCTTTAAGGTGCCTTAAGGCGACCGTTGACTCAGCTGGAAAAGAATCAGACAAGATATGAAGAGTACACACTCACACACACAAACACACTCACACACAATCACGCACAATTTTACCTTCTCTCCCTTACTTGCACTCTCTGTCTCTGTTTCTGCCTCTCTCTATCTCCCTCACACACACATATTTATTATACACAAATTTGTCACAGACACAGAACAAAAGTCTCTGTCTGTCGACATCTCATTCTTTTAACTATTTGTTCTTGCATCTTTTTTCTTCCTTTCCTCCCAAACTCTCTTTCTCCTCATAAATCTTTCATCCTCCCTTTCCTTCATTTCCTCTCTTGTTTCCGTGACTTGTGTTTCCCCAGATGTGCGAAGAGGAGTAGGGTGGAGCAAAAGAAGCACCAGGCCCTCACTGTGGCTCCAACTCCGACACACACACACACACACAAACACACACACACACACACACACACACACACACACACACACCACTCCTCCCTTGAGGGAGGCTGAGCCTGTTGTTGTTTCACCCTCCAAGCTCAGGCCAGTGAAGACAGAGAGGGCAACAGACACAAAGGGGAATACAGAGCAGGGGGATGGTGGTACCCACAAAGCCTTTATTTATAAACATGACTGTAACATGCATGCTGTGCTGTGGCATAGCCTGACTGAACAAGCAGAGGTGAAAAATAAACAATTTCCAAGAGTAAAAGTCCTACCATGCATTGGGTGTACTTGTGCACTTAAAACTGATGCACTTGTAGAGTGCAGCGTGTTACTGTGTTACTTAAACAAATGGAAAGAACAAATTGATTTAATACTTTGCATGACTTTTTCTACCCCTGCCAAAAAGTGGGTCTCTTGATTTCAGCCTAAAGATATTCCATCCTCTACTGCCTTTTTCTTAACACCCATTTCCTCTGTTCCTCTCCTCCACTATTAAGCTTATTATGCAAACTGATAACGGTGTAATGATACACACGGTGTAATGGTTTGATGATAATGGTGCAATTAATGATGATGCCTAGGATATAAACTTGGCTAATGGGGTTAAATTGCACTTAGAAGAGCCATGAGGGAAATCTAATAGTAGGCTTCTGTTAGCACCCATGCTACATAAGGGCTAATAAAGCATCTTGTATTAATAAAGCATCAGAGTCCAATCTCACATGAGTTAAGGTGCAGCACGCTTACGGACAGGTGCAAGCCACTCAGGGTTGTAACAATAGCTCAAAACAAAGTCACATGCCAACAGTATCACAGTCCCATTGGCCAGGAAGGTCACATGATCCCCATTTTGCCCGTAAGACTAGAAATATAACATGAGTCACGTGGGCGCTCTTGCCAGTGGTACGCTACGCTCTAGAGTCCCCTGTTGCCCTAGTAACCCTGACCCAGGTGTCTCTGGTGTCAAGAGCTTCAGTCTCCGGTGTCGTATGGTAGCCTGAAGCCTCATTAAAACACTCTCTAGAGAACAGAACACACACACATACACACACACACAAACACACACTCAAACAGGCTCCCAGTTTCTGGGCTGTGACGCATGAAACCCTTCCCATCAATTGTGCATTGTGATGAGTGTGTATTTTTGCACTGAAACATTCAAACATGGCTGTCATTAGCCAGAGTTACATCTGGAGAGACTTCCTGCCCAAAGCCATCACGTAGCTAAACGCTAACAAAGGCCATTGTGAACATGACAGCAACAACAGCAACAGAGTCAGTGGGGTTATAAAAGCTTCCCTTCTACTATTTAACCACACAAATTAACATACACACAGACCTATTTACCAGTGAACAAATATTTATAAGCACTGCTATGGAAACAACATGCCAGAAACGACACGGCTGTAACAAGGTCAAGTACACATGTACGCAAGCACATCGCTAATCACATGTATTCAAGTACATGGCCCAAATTCAACTATAAATAGACGTGACTCGCTGATGATTGGGTGGCATGTCCTTGTGGCCACTGAGACTGTGCCATGGCCCTCACTGGAGAGCATCTCCACCTCACCCCCCAACCCTCATTACGGGCCTAGAGTGGCCGAGTGAAGTCCCTACAGCAGTGGCGCGTAGGGAGTGCTTTCTCCCCCACAGAGAGGTGACGGAGCCTGGCCATTCGACCCTCTGGGATCATTTGTCCTGTCCTGTACATTAGAGCTGTGACAATGACTTCTTATGCACACAGATGTTTGCCATTGTATGCTATGTGTGTCAAGGTTAACACCACCCTAGTCTCGAGACTCACAGCAGAGCAGACCACACTGCTGATAAGCCCCACTTTGGAAATGCTAAGAGTGAAAAGGACTAAAGCAACCATGTCCATTACACTTCTGGTAATTCTGAAAATCACAACACATATTACAGCAAACCTTCAACATCTCAGACCTTATATTCAAATGGTCCAATATTTGGTCCGTTTACAGGTAATATAATAATAGTAACCTATAACTGAAAAACAGCCTCTGATGAATAACTGAAAAAAGAATAACTGTAATTGAGGGCTGGTGTTGAAAAATAAGATCAATGACACATTAAGTATGCATTATATGAATGCACTTAGTCCAGTATTATATCTACATATATACAACAGACAGTACTCTTACACAAAATATACAGTGTGTCTCATAATGTACGCTAATTTAAGAGTCAAACACATTTACAATCAACAGGGCCTAACCTTCTGTTGCAAATCTCAGTAGTTGACATGGCTT
>PYXC01001932.1:100000-115000 GCA_015244755.2 Tenualosa ilisha | reverse complement strand
TTAACACTTTTAACTATTTCCCCTACCAATATTCATGACCACATAATACTGGCACTGGGCACCGGCACTGAGGAAGTCAGATAGGCGACCATACCACAATCATTTCGCAACATTAACAATCATTAGGATCGTTAGGCCTACGCCAATTATTTCAATAGTCTATGCAGTTACACCCTAGACTGAATGTATTGAGAAGAAAATTAGCCAACAGAATGAATGAATTGTGGCCGACCCCAGAATAAATAGTTGGACTCACCCCTCTCAAGTCCGCCAACCGATCCCTCATCGCTTTACTTTGGCAGAAGTTTTCATCCAAAAGACTTTTTCTGGATCAACCTCTATGTTTACCTAACGGTAACTTCCACGAGTTTATTAGGGCAGACATGTCCGACGGCCATCGCTTGGAGACCCGAAGCTGGCACAAGCCTTGTCCGTACACCGCCCTTTCCGATCAGTCACAGAGGCAAAATAAGTTACTAATAAATTAACTTGTTGATTCTAACAAGTAAGTAGGTGTCCATAATTACATCAAAATAAGCCACTGAACTTCAGCTGAGCTCAAAATGAAGTTGGCTATTTTAGCCCGATATCTCTGAATACCCCTTACACCCGTTGTGAGCGCAGAGACTCGCACTCAGTTTTACTCCATCTGTGCCCGTGAGATGTGAAGCGCCCCTATGCGGAGGCGACGGGGAATGTCGGACTATTAAATACATTGAAAAGCAAATTATCTATCTATCTATCTATCTATCTATCTATCTATCTATCTATCTATCGACATAATGAACCAGATGACCCTGCCTACTGCAAGACTGCTCAGAGTTTCAGTTAATCATAGGTTACTCCTATAGCCTAACTACAGAAGTGGTTTTCCATTTGAAGACTTTTTTATCTTTATGTAGTTCAAAATAGTCTATCACATTAAGTATCACAAACTGGCCCAAATTAAAGTGCTAATTTTTTCATTGAGCAAAAATTGCAATTTGGGCAATTTGGCAGTGTTTTGATTATTTTTAACTGTCTTACACTCCGCAGTGACAGGTGGCAGTAGGATCGGTGTCGGTACCAGTTTTGCTAGAAACAAGAGAAGAAGAATATAGGCAAACTGTCTCTATCTCGTGGAAAATCTTTGCTGTGGCTTAATTTAAGTTTAAAATGTAGGTTTGGCGTAGTTTACGTTTTTTTGCGTTTTTACGTTTTTTTTTTTTTTCTCTCAAGAAAATACATGTATATGAATTTCAGCGCGTGCATTACGATATGTGACTTGTGCGTAATGTTGAGTTGTAATTGAAACAGCTACCTGTCCATTAGTGCCAAGCTGGGAGAAGGCGGATATTTTCGCCTAGAGCCAACCGCATGGCAGAGATGAAGTGAACACCGCGAGAAACACCGACGATTGGCAGCCTGTTGACACTACAGTTCTAGACAGGTGATTCTCCCAATCCGAGTCCATGCATGCCACCTCCTGGTTATTAGGATTATGCTGCACATTTTAGACGCTCCCTCGCGGATGTGTCCGTTCTTTCCACAATTTTTAACTTTTCATCCCTTGTATACTATTTGGCTGATTGGGTTCATTCATGTAATTTCGTTTATTTATGGTCGTAAATGTACTTCCAAGGTAGGTCAACAGCAAAATCGAGATGGGAAGATCCCAAATAGGGAAACAACGCAAATATATACGATTTTTAGAGAGCAAATGTTATATATCAAAACCAGTGACACTGATTTCTGAGATTTTTTTTTGTGTATAGGTTCATACGATTTTTAGTGTATTTTGAAAGTGAAGTGGTTGATGTATTATATCACCGGACAAAGTTTTTGTTCACTTTGCCTATAGGCACCGTAAGTGCTACAATATAAGGAGGCAAAAGACACAATGTCCGCATCACCACAGACCGGTGAGATAGACTAGTGTTACTGATGCGGACTACTTTAAAACATTTAGGGCATATTTGTAAAACAGGTCTATTTGTTCCGTAGTTCAATTACCATATCCATTTCTACTGAGTATTTGAATGGACCGTGATAATTTAAAGTAGGTCTACTTTGAGCAAGTCTGTTAAAGTGTTTCCAACTTAAATTCTCACCAGGCCCTTGGTCTTTCACAGAAGCCAAATCTTTTTAAACATATTCAGGACAATCTGCCCGGTGTTTTACATGCATGGGAAAAACAGCTGAAGTCTTTTATTAAGTGTCTGTCTATCCCTCAAAATCTCTCTCTCTGACTGGCTTTCAAAACAGAAATGTTGTGATTTTGTTACACCTCCGAGGAGATTGTGGAAGAAAACCTTGGACTGCAACATGACAAGACTGAAGGACCTCATCATCTTTGTGCACAAAGAGATGTGTGCTTTAGTGGAAATTAAAGAGGAAGATAGAAGAGAATTTGCAGATTTGAGTAAGTTGAATCTGCAAATCTGAATAGCTTGTATCCTGACCTTTAGAGAAGAAATTTACAATTTTTTATTTATGTTTACCACACATGGAAATAGCGTAATACTTTAATCACAGGACACTGTCTGCAGTTTATTCAAAGAGAAACATTACCCAGATGTGTGTGAGTTATACTGCTTACATTTAGTCTCAGAGAAATTTCCAGATAAGGTGTAAATAGCAAACAGTGAGTCAATCATGAATAATTGAAAGAACTATACTCCCCTTGTCAGACCATATGACAAAGGGGAGAATATGGTTTAAAATTGGTTGGTTTAAAAACAAATATATATATGTTTTATATTACAGAAGATAAGCAATCTAACAAAACAGGGAGTCGTGGGGAAAAAATAAACACACACACTCCCAGTGCAGGACATCCCCCAGACAGAAATCACTCCATCGACTGAGCACCAGGGAGAAGCCACTCCCATAATTTCAAAACCCACGCCGAAGCAGAAGCACCTAGGAGAAAAGCAAAATCAGTGTTCTCAGTGTAGAAGGATCTTTAGTCAACATAGGTAATCTCAAGAGACATCTAATGATTCACACAGGAGAAAAACTGCACTATGTGTAGGATGAATTTTAGGAGTAGCTGAGATCTCTCCATCCAGCAGATCACGCACACTGGAGAAAAGCCACATCAGTGTTCTCAGTGTGGAAAGACCTTTAATTTAATGTACAATCTCAAGAGACACCAGATGATTAATTCTGGGGAAAAACATTATGAGTGTGCTACGCGTGGGAACAGTTTCAGGACAAAAGCAGAACCTTCACCAAATCACACACACTGGAAGAAAACCGCACGAGTGCTCTCACTGTGGAACAAGCTTTAGCCAAATGTCTGATCTAAAGAAACACCGGAAGATCCATACAGGGGAGAGGAGCACACATCTAGCCACGCATCAGAAAACACACAAGAGTAAAGCCACAAGAAAATAAAGAACTGAACAACAGGGCTATGGTGTGATTCACACAGGATTTTTCATTTAAGTTCATCAGAGAGTGTTTCCAAATGTTACAGAATAATGTCCCAAATAAAAGTGAAGCTGAATTTAGGATTAAATCATTGCTGTAGCAGTATTTTTATATCAGTGTCAAATGCTAGCTGTATTGTGAATGAAACCTTTAAGACAATCAGTGACATTGCCAGTACATTCATGTCAGTAAACATCCAGATATGAACCATGAGAGAATATGTGAATGTATGACTCAATGCACACACACAAGAAGGTCTCAAAAAAATCTCAAAAATGCTTGCTCATTTGCATTTACGAGTTTGGACTGATGACTCAGCTACTTACTTCCACTATTATCCATATTCCATATGTGTTTCCAAAGCATTCCAGTGAGCTGCTTTTCTCATTATACTCCATTTGAGGTATGCTCCCAGAAATCTTGGTGGCCATGATCATAGGAGAAACACAGAGCATTTGCTGCTGGTTAATTT
Source organism: Tenualosa ilisha (assembly GCA_015244755.2). NCBI lineage: Eukaryota > Metazoa > Chordata > Actinopteri > Clupeiformes > Clupeidae > Tenualosa > Tenualosa ilisha. Next base: position 111,114 of record PYXC01001932.1, on the reverse strand, counting down.
CTCAACTTCACATATGAATAATTTAACAAAATAATTAAAAAATATTTTTTAACCATGCATGTCAATATATTTTTTTCTAACGATGCATGTTAAGTGATTCTTTCATCTTCTTATCATCTTAAAATGAGAGAACCTATCTTTCTTCTAAATATTTTCCACAGTAACACACATTAATAATAATAATAATTATATGAATATAATCATTATTGTTTTATTATATTTTATTATTGTTGTCGTTAACCCCATCACCAAGCACCAACCCCAAGTCTGTGTGACTTGAAAAGTTATATGCAGTTCTATGAACCAAGTGACAAGAAGCAATACTGTGGGGGAAACTTGTCAGAATAAAAGCCCACATCAATGCCATTCGCTTTTATGTCACCGGTGTGGGCAATGGTTGTAATGTCTATTCGTGTGTACTCTATGGGTGGAGATTGTTGTCTTAAGCTATTTCAGGCCTGACTCATAACATCTCTTACAAATTTCAAAATTAATACACATTACCTTTGGCCTGGTTATCCTTTATTTTCTCTATCAGTGAATCACAGTTATGTAGGCTATAAGACTATATAGGCTACTGGTCTCTTTGCATCTCATTGCAACCTGCGGCTGACCCTGGCCAAAATCCTATAGGCTTCTTCACATGCCCTGTCTCTTCTATTTTTTTTAAAATCATGTTTATTAATACATTTTTAGTATTTATTTTCTCAATAGGGTTGGTTTGATTTTAATTATACATGCTGCCCCTTGGCTCCATCTTTGAGAAATACAATTTTCAGTATCGCTGTTATGCCGATGCTACACAGGTTTACCTTCCAGTTACTCCTGATAGCACTGGTTCCTTAGTAAATCTGTTAAGCCTGTACCTGTACAGTAAAACCTGTAAAGCTGGATGACTAGGAACTTCCTACAACCGAATGAAAATTAAACTGAAGTTATCATATTTGGGCCTCCTAGCTCTGTGTCAGACCTCAGTAAAGCACTTGGTCCCCTATCTACACATTTTCACTGTGTAGTTAAAAACCTTGGTGTCTATCTGGATTCTTCACTCACTTTTAATAATCAAAATCAACAGTGTGGTGAAGGGTAGCTTTTTTCCAACTGAGAACAATAACACAACTAAAACTGACCCTTTCTGGACTTGGAAACTCTCATCCATGCATTTATTACATCAAGTCTTGACTATTAATTCACTTTATTTTGGTTTGCCCAACTCTACTGTAGCTAGATTACAAATGGTTCAGAATGCTGCTGCCAGATTACTCACTGGAACTCAGAAGCATGATCACATCACTCCTGTGTTTTGTGAGCTGCATTGGTTACCAAAGAAATATAGAATAGAATTTAAACTTTTACTGTTTGTTTTTAAAGCCTTACATGAGTCAGCACCGTAATACATCTGCAACCTATTAAGTCTTTACTGCTTGGTCACTCAAATCTTCTTGCCAACATCTCTCTGTTCCTCTCTCTTGTTTTAAAACTAGAGGTGATGGAGCCATTTATTATTATTATTATTATTATTATTATTATTATTATTATTATTATTGAAGCACTTTGGACACTTTGGACCCTGATTTCAACCCTGAAATGTAATAGTGACTTGCCTTCACGTGACTTGCTTTTATTTTGAACAGATGTAGACTGACGGCCATATTGAGAATGAATGACATCATTGTTACCGTCTGTATGCATTTTAAAATCTCAGATTTGTATGTTATATGATAGACACAGTTCCCCAGGTTTTAATACGACTGATGTTTATGCTGCGTTTTCTCCTGCTACACGTTTCCGGTCGTCTGTTCCGGTCACCTGACAGTCGCTTGTTTGAAAACAAATCACTTCCTTTAATGCGCACTGTCTGCTCATTCCCCACACTTGTTCACCCAAGGCAGCAGTCATGGGAGAAAACGACGACAGTGAAATAATCGAACACCATGTCGACGAGGCCATGGAGAAAAAGACGAGTCAACGGAGTCACACACACTCGTTTCTGGAGAGCGTCACTTCATCCGAAAGGGAAGGGCACAGCAGCACGCAGTCTTCGCACCGTCTTCTGGCGTACAGCGATGCACTCATATCCATCATAGCGACTGTCATGGTGAGATAAATATTGTGGAGGGCTGTAAACGAATGAAACACCCTATATAGGCAGGTGATAGGGCATTCGCAGATACTCTCTGTTGACACTGAGTTAACATAACCTTACATCTTCCACTTAGCCCATATTTCCCCCAAAATATGGTCATCTTAAAAGACATGTACATGCTATCACTTTTAGAACCTTATTGGAACATATTGCCAATAGCGTACTAGTCTAGTATGGATGACTGTTATTTCTCATTGTGAAACGGGCACTCAGTCTCTAAAAGATGACTGGGTGTTGTGAGTGTTTTTCCAAATACACAACTGACTGCAGCATTAAAAGATTTCAGTGTGATTCTTTTTCTTCTAGATATTGCCAATAGCACACATCAAAGTTGAAGAACATGAGGTATGACAAACAGTGCTTTCGTCCTTTATGAATCATCATACATCTTATTCTGTTATCGTCTGCTTGACCACATCTATTGTTTTGAATGTCCTTGCTGTGCCCCAGGAACTGAAGGCGAGTTTTCAGATGCTGCTGACCACAAAGATTGCAGTGTACCTCATGACATTTCTGATTGTCACTGTGGCCTGGGCCGCCCACATCAGGTATGGACCTGAAACTCCTCCAAGCTGAATGTAGTCCTCAGTGCATTTATCGATTTGTCACTAAGAAGGGCAGCATGCATAGCCTTTGTCAGTCTTTACATAATTGTTGTATTTCATTAATATGTGCGTGTGTTTCTTAGGTTATTTCAAGTCATTGAGCGCATTGATGACTTTCTTGCACTTCTCAATTTGGTAAGTTGACATGGCTGAAAATGAAGTATGAGAAGAAATGAGATAAATTAAAAAATGAGATCTGTACTTTCACAGAGTGGAAAGCATCAACTATGATGGTTAAGTGATGTTTTATTGTATGAAAGGTCATGCAGTTTTTAAATATCTTTTTGCTGACTGCGCAATGTGTCCTCCTTGCATGAATCATTGCTTCCCCCTTTTTGATACTTTTTTAGGTCTGCATGATGCTGATCACCTTTCTCCCATACACAGTGAGTATGAGTCAGCCCCTCATCTGGTAGAGGGGTGTGAAAAAGTATTGGGAAACAAAGACAGATACATAAATGCTTTTATTATCCCATAGGAAATTCTGGTATAGCTTCCACAACATGGCATAGACATGACATGCATTATAAAAATACAGAGAAACAATCCTATTATGTGTGCCATTTAGGGTACTTAGTTGTTTGGTGTGGAAGTAGTGTGGAATGTGTAGGAAGATGCTATGGTAACCCTAGTGCAAAAGTGTCAGTGCAAGTACATTTCATGTGCAGAGTCTGTTTCAGGCAGAGTATAAGTATAAGTGTAAGTAGGCTACACATTATAAAACAGAACAATAGGGAAAAAAATATATAAGCAGTTAAGAGAGCAGTGCAACATTTTCTGAGATTCAGATTGTTTACAGCAAACAGGATCTATGCAGCAGTGGAACTAAGTTCAGGACCAAAAATGTTCTTCAAATTAAATTAAGGGAATCATGTAATTATGTTGGTGCTTTTGACAATTTTTTCAGAAGGTTGAACTGAGCGATGATCTCAGCGAGAGTGACACAAGGTTACGAGAAAGGGCTCTGACTCTGAAATAAGGAACTGCTTCTATTGCTGTGGCCCTGGACCACATCCTTTTTGTGCTCCCAGTCTCACTACTGACTCTCACTACTTGTACATGAATGTTTCCTACAGTTCACCTTGATGGCAACATTCCCAGAAAACATCCTTGGGATTCTCCTCTTCTGCACCTGTGTGATGGTCATCGGGCTAATTCAGGTGAGGTAATCAATATACTTGGGTGAACCTATGTGAGTGCCTGAATTTGCTCCACAGACAACTCAGGAACCTGTCACAGCAGCTTCTCTGGCATGGTGGTGGGGATAGCTTTGGACGACATACTATATATTAACATATGACAGACAAGCAAAACTGAGTTTCCTTGCCCCCAGTAGTTAGCTTTAGCTGTTGTCTCACTATTCGGTCTGCTGTACCAGATTTTCTTGCTTTTCTTCCTAATGACAGTACTCAGTCAAATCAAACAACAGAGCAATGGGTTGAAATGTGCTGCCCTTTGCCCTTTAAACATAACCAGTACCTCTCCTATGGGTCCTAATTGGAAAGATGAAGAAAGACATTTATATACAACAATTAGGTCTGGTTGAACTATTCAGCAATTTCTGACTGGACAAGAAGCATTCTACCCATCATTAAGAGTGGGGATATCCCACTCTGGATAGTCAGTTTTAAAATGCATGTTCATCTGACTGACAATAATATTTAGTGTATGAGTTTGCCATTGAAGACTTGCCCATTTTTCAACATGGGGGTCCAAAGACTGACGCAGCCACATGGCTCCTAGCATGCAGTGTATCCAGAGGGTACAATGCCTTATGGCACTGATGAAAATTTAGAAGGTAAAGTCAACATGACTCATCTAACAGATCAGTGGGTGAACGCTCAGCATAGCACAAGCAGAAAGTACGCCATGTAGACATACTGCAATTCTCAGTAACAAAAGGAGCTGCCATCTTTTGCCGTATGTAGCTGTCCTGGCTTACTGCTTCTCAAATATTTAATCTGCATGTCCTCTCCTGGCGTTGCCTCCGCTCCGGTTGTGGTGTCTGTGTGCAGGCAGTGATAGTGATATACGGGTTCAGCCGGCCTTTCCTCTTGAATGAGCAGATTCAGATCTCTGAGAACCAGACCTACTACAAGCACCACATCCTCAAGGTGATCATGAGGGTACCCATTATGTGCCTCTTCGCCAGCATCTTCTCCTTCATCTTCTTCCAGCTGGTGAGAATCACACTCAGCCTCTGGGATCAATAGCTATTTGGGGTTATCACCACTAGTACAGGGTGTGTTTTCTGCCAAGGGTGAATTCTCCATTATACACAGTTTAAAAAAGGTCAATTGAAAGTAAAATAATGTAATATAATTATATTATGATTGTACTAGTGTTTACATAAGCATCTATAAATAAATGCGTTAAGCTAATGAGATGTACCCACCATCGTTTCATTGTTAGTTTGGCTGGAGAATTGAATATAAATAATATTTTGTAAACTGTTATGTTAACTAATTTTGTAAATGTTTTCAAATGAACAATTCATGTTTTTTTGTGTTAATTTAACCTTTCGTCTTTCTTGCAGTCTTATGTCATTCTCGCCTTTGTCATCTTCCTGCCCTACATAACAGAGTCTTTGAAGTGGTGTCGCAGTAAGGCTATCGGTATGTGTGCTGTATTATCACCAGGATGTGTTGAATGATGACACTCTTCTTAGATGCAGGATACCTGATCTCCCTTTTTGGTGATTCAGTCTTAAGCAACATGATGTGAACTTCCAGGGTGACCTACATGATTGTGAGCTCCCAGTGTAACCTACATAGTTGTGAGCTCCCAGTGTAATCTGCATCGTTTTGAACTCCAGAGAGATCAGACGTGTGTTTGTGTGTTCAGGCCAGACTGTGGAGGAGACGCCTGACTCCATGTTGTTCTACACCTACCACCCCAATGAGCCGCTAAGCAAGGAGCGTGTGGAGGCTTTCAGTGACGGAGTCTATGCCATTGTGGCCACACTTCTCATTCTGGATATATGGTCAGTGTGTTTAGCTGTGTTTAGCAGAGTTTATAGTCGAGTCCCGTAGGTCTCCTGTAAGGTAATACCTTTACTCCCTGTCACATAGATGCCACTAAAACAGGATGTAGAAAATCTTGCCCTGATTTTGAAATTGGCATTTAAACATTTCAGCTTGGGTATTTCTATAAAAGAGCTGTTGTGGCTGAGTTGTATGTTATTGACCAATAGTTACTGCAAACATGCTTTGAACTGAATGTTTAAACTTGTCTCAGTTACAGAACTGTGAAAGCGTTGTCAACTACTCTGAGCATCCTCCTTTACTAATCAATAGCTACCGACTTATCAGCAGCAGCACAACTGAAAGCTCATTCAAATGTAGTTTGGAAATACATGTCTGAATTAGTATCATTATGTGCTGTCTCTGAGTTTACTGTTAACGCTTTACTTGTATAGCTATGAATATGAATGGCTATATCCCTCCTGTGTGTGTGTTGTCTGCTGTCTGCAGTGAGGATAATGTTCCTGATCCCGCCACGGTGCAGCAGAAGTTTGGGGGAAGCCTGGTGGCAGCGTTGCGGGTCTACGGACCTGAGTTCCTGGCCTACTTCGGCTCGTTTGCCACGGTGGGCCTGCTGTGGTTCGTTCACCACTCGCTCTTCCTGCATGTGACACGGGCCTCGCGCCTCATGGGTCTCTTCAACACCTTCTCACTGGCGTTCGTGGGCGGCCTGCCACTGGCCTACGAGCTGACCACCGAGTTCCTCGACGACCCGCGCAACGGTGCCGAGGCGGTCCAGGTCAGCTGTGTCATCATCTTCTTTGCTAGCGTCTTCCAGCTGACCATCTGGGTGGCGGCGCTGTTTGACGAGCGGCGGACGCTCCACCCGCTGGTGCGCTATGGCGGCCGCGACCACGCCTTCATGCTGGCCAAGCTCTCGCTGTACCCGTGCGTGGCGCTGGGCACCTACTTCCTGACGTGCGTGCTCAGCGAGTTCGCTACGTACATTTTTCACCTCATGCAGCTGGGTGTGCCCCTGGCCTTCCTGCTCCTGCGGCTGCTGGTGCGTGTGGGTCTGACTCTGCTCCGAGCCCTGCTGGCCGCCTTCCGCAAGCAACCCGAGGGCACTGCTGCAGCCGAAGGAGGAGGACGAGGAGGTGTCGCAGGAGGACTTGCAGAGGAGGACGAAGAGGCGCGTGTGCCTTTCAGCGATCTCGTTAGCTAGTGTGACTGCCTACCCCTAAGTCTTGGATGTCTTGTTGTGGACCCCCCACCCCCACCACACACACCCCTTGCTCCCCTCTGCAGTGTAAGCCTTGAGCCCCCCCGCTCCTCAAGAACGCTGGCGCTGCATTGGCAGTGGGATCTCACCCGTGTTGCTTTCAGACCCTGTTTTCACTGTTCTTAAAACAGTGTGCCTGACGTCTTTGCTGACACTGTAACCCACCACACAGCAACGCATGTAAACTGATCCCAGAGCAGACAGAGGCCAGTGTAAGATGAGGAGCCAGTGATGCCATTACCCAGCACTGGGTACAAAAACAGGGGTTTCTGGGGTTTCATGGTATCAGTTATTCATCCATTGTGTTGTGTAATGATTTAGGAAAGGAAAGGAAAGGAAAGAATCTATTATCAGTTTAGGCTAGAGGGGACTGATAAGTTACTGCAGTTTGGGTGATAAAGGTGTCAACACTGACCCCTGCTGGACAGTCTGAGCAGTGCTGACATTTAGCCATCATAGACCCCAACACCTAATACGACTGTACTGCCATCCATCTTAAATTTTTTTACATTGTAAAAATAACTTCATTTTAATTTTGTTTCTAAATCATAATACTGTATTTTTTATATTCATGAATCATTTTAGAAGTTTATTGGTTGATTTCTTTTTTTCAGTTTGTTTTGTTTTGACCGTTTCTTTAAAAAAAAAAATTATGGCATGAATATGCCATAGATCATAACTGCACACGTGTCTAACGTGCTCACTTCTGAAGCCACCCCACTTAGTCTGATGAACCTGATAACGGTCCTCATTTGAGGATGTAGGCTAGTTGTTTGTCTGTCAAAAGCTAGAAGCTTATCAATGTGTCTGAAGTCAGAATTTAAGACGATGTCCAAGGACACTGATACTGAACCTGATGCATCAAATGCTTTCACATTGTGTCACTGTGCAAAGCGTCTGAAACCTATCCATTAGCAAAAGTTCGCTCCACGGTGAACGGACACTTTCTGCCTTAAACAATGGCTACTGTTTGGTCGTGACGTATGTTACGCGATAGAACGCACCGTTTGAATTCAACGTTATCGCTTTCAACCCTCTCCCTGTTCGCTGACTAGCCCGTCCAAGCTCAGAAGCCTAACCGAAGCCTACGGCTGGCTCCCTGAGCAGTGGTGGAGCTAAATTGAGCAGAAGCGCCAGGCGGCACTAGCACAATCGACATTGGGTTTTGGAATCAAATTCGAAGTGTGAGAACCACCTTCAAACAGCAACAGTCCCTTTTTAATCTCGAACAGTGTCACTTTTTTCATTGATGCTTCTAAAAGACTGACATGGACATAGACATGGCTTTGACCAGTGATTGCATAAGGTGAACCACTCCAGGGAGACACCCGGTGGTAGTCAAGCTGAATAATCCATACAGAGTCCCCCGCCTAAATATAGCAATCAGATCAACCTGTGTTAATGTCATCGAAACCTAAAGAGCAACATCTCACTTCCCACAAGCCGTGCATGATGTCGTAGCACAAGGGCAAATGCACCCTTTTTCACTCTTCCTCCCTTACCAACAAAGGCCATCTCAGGCATTATGTCACATTTAGGCTGTCATATAGAAAATACACTTGTATTTTTGTTGCTGCATCAGGTGTATGTATGGCGCCTGTATACAAGGCACCATGCCAATGACTCTAATGCAGAATGTCCACTGCTTCTAAACTACTGTCCATTGCATAATCTGTGCTAGTTGTGATAAAGGGTATGTATTTGTCTAACTGTCTGTAAAAGCCATAAGTATAAGAAGCTTGCTTATATTACTGATCAAGGGAGCACATGTGTTTTTGATATATGTAGGTAAAAAAATGGAAACTTGATGCACTTTTTTGAGAGATGAAATGTTTACACATGAAGAATGAAGAACTAAGTTCAGTCCATCCATTTTTCATTTACTGACAAGAGACACTAAAAAAAGAGGAAGTGTCCATCTAAATGTGATTTTACTGTTGCTGCCTTGTCACTGTTGGGAGATGCACTACATGCATGACCTTGATGTGAACGATGTATGTCTTCTCCACCACCAGGTGGCACTGTTGCACCCATGGCAATCATTAATTTTTTTATTGCTTGATTCTTTTTTTTCCCCTCAAGTACTTGAGCTGTGATGTAGCAGCAGAAAATCTAAGACTGTGCCGCTGTGATGCCCACTGTGCCCAAAGTGAGGTCATCATGGCGTGCGAATAAAGTGCTGCTGCTTGCATAACTACAGGAATAGTCATTTGTCCAGTGTCTTATTTTCATTCAGTTGCACTGAAAATAGCACAAGCAGAGAGGGCTGTGATCTGTCAGTCTGTATTATCACCATATACTAATCTCTCAATTTCACTTATCAAGAATATTGCAAACATCTAAAGTCCTAAACTCTATTTAAGTAACATACTTAGGTAAACTTAGTTTTCTAATACAGACACCTTAGATAAAACAGGTACAGTCTAATGTGGTTCCTTTCACTAATGTATAACATTACATGTTACATGTAAATCATAACTTCAGTGCTCCTTGTCTGCACTGGTAACAACTGGGTGATCCCCACAGAGGAGAGGGGATCCTATCATGTACAGTGGAGTTAGTCATATTCTGTCTGTGGTGTGACATATCAGGTGCCCATTTTCAAGCCAGCTGGTTCCATCTTAGTGGGAAAGGTCAGAGGTCCTGGCCACTAAAAGCCCTGGAGTTGGACAGATTCGCTGAGGATAGGGGTCACAAAAGTCTTCGACGCTGACAGAACGGGCACCAAACTTAAGGATGTGCCTACCTAGAGTGAGAACTAGCTATGCAGCATGTGTTAAAAGTGCAGGGAGTGATATTGCTGTATCAGAGGGTGCATGCATGGTTCTGGTAAGATCTGCAGTTTGCAATACTGATTATGGGGGAACTATCCAGTAGGTTTGAGATGATAGTTTTTGGCTTTGTAACAGGGCAGGGAAAATATAAGACAAGCAAATCAGTACATAATCTGCTTGCTAGTCACATGCTTGAGCCAGAGCAGTGCAGAAGTGTATGTATGAGTAAAAGTATGTGTGTGTGCACATGCAGACCCCAAAACAGGCCATCTCAATATAGAGCCTGAACATAAGGTTGTAACTGGGCTTGTAAAACAGCACTTGAGCTTATTTTTGATAAATCCAAGTTGAATACATTCTATTTTAACATCAGAGAACAAGCTACAACACTTTATTCATCCATTCTATGTCCCTTTTAACTACAGACCTCAGCAGCTAGTTCAGTGAAGAATCAATTCAAAACATCCTGTTAGCTACCACATCTCTCACGACAGGAACTGACTGTGGGTAGAATTTGGCTATTTGTCATTTCTGTGAGGAGGTGCCTGAGGCTGTTAGTCTGGTTGTAGAGTAATTTGCCATTGATGATTTGTTTGGAAGAGAAGACAATGACTCAGGGTAAAGAAAAAAATAGATTTATTCACCTCCATACATAGCACAATAATAATAATAATAATAATAATAATAATAATTAAAACAGTAATAATAGTAGTTTCAAGTCACCATGTTTTTTTGCTGGATCGCACCGTATTGCCCAAGTTTCTTCAGCTTTGTCCATGTATGTCCATCATAAAATGTACGCAGTTAAATATTACCCTCTTTAAAAGCCATAAACTTATATAAAAAAAAAATCTGTTAAATCAAACATAAAATATTGATAAATAATCACTGAAAAAGAAAACAGACACGGAGACCCCAAATGTTGTCTTGCCAAAATCAGAAAACAAAACAGTGAGTATATATGAACCGTGAGCCTGGACATGTTGGCTGTTCAAACTACAGCACAGAATTCTAGTCTAATACATAGCCTGGTTCACATTAGAACTGAAAAATCGTGCAAGACCTAGTTCAACTAAAACTAATGTGTCACAAATTCTAATAGCGTCATTACAAATGTGGCTCTTTTTATGCCTTTTTGCTCATATAGTACAGTTTTGTTTTTATTTTTTTGTTATTTTGAATATTATATCTTATTATTTTTTGCTATTGACCCCTGCATCTAGAGACTATTCTCCTTTTTGGTCAGAGAGAGGTTTGCAGAGTTCTACTGAGCATGCAACATTCATACATGTAGAAAGGGGAGGAGTAAAGCCCATGAAGTACGGCAGGGGTAGCAGATGTAAA
>PYXC01001932.1:50000-95000 GCA_015244755.2 Tenualosa ilisha | reverse complement strand
AGTTACACACGCTACAGCCATTCAAGTGTTAAGAGCATCTACTGGTTGGTTGCACAAACAGGGGTTAGAGTTCAAGGCATGCCACTGAGTATGTGTGTGCATGTGTGTGAATGTGTGCTTTTAACGCACGTGTGTGTGTGGGTGTATCTGAGAATGCATGTATTCAGTGCTGATGAGTGAGAATGCGTGGGTTTGGTCAAGTGTGTGTGTGTGTGTGTGTGTATTTGTGTACGTGTGTGAGTGTGTGTGTCTGTGTGAGTGTGTGATGCATAGAGCTTAATGATTTACTCACAATAAAGCCAAAGACCACAGTGGAGAAGAATCCGCCAATGAAACCTTCCCAGGTCTTCTTCGGGGAGAGCTGAGGGCACACGTTTAGCATTGACACTGGGTGAACACCAGAGGACAGACTGACCCCATTTCAGACCAGCTACTCTATGTGGGCACTGTCTTTTAGAAACCTCTAGAACAGGCCCAACACGATGCAGTGCAGCAGCCATAGAGATCTACTTAGTCTCCTTCAGTCTCACTATATGGCTCATAAATGAGGAGTTTACTGCAAAAGTGAGTAACTGGGTTTGGATCCCTAATGACCAAGAGAAAGGTAGTCTGTGTGTGTGTGTGTGTGTGTGAGAGAGAGAGAGAGAGAATATTCAAAATAGTATTCTCAGAGGATCTTAATGTTTCATTGTTTGGATGAAACTCAGTTCTGATTTTACAATGAGCCATGACCTACCTACCAAAGTTGAGTGGCCAGTTTTTTCAGGAGAAGCACTCAAGAGTATTTAGTATCACTGTGTGTGGGGGAGAGGGGCAGACAGGATTGGGTTACCTTGATAAGGGGGGTTCTCCCGAAGAAAAAGCCAAACAGGTAAGCCATGATGTCATTACAGATAACAATGGAGATTGGAACAATGAACCTAAAGTGAGACAAAGCAAGGGGGGAAATCAGGTTATTTCATTCACACTTAGACTAAATGGTTCAGGGGAAACTACTAATTTACTTCTTTGGGTGTGTTTAACAGTAGAGCATGTAACACTAAAGAAAAGACTCGCACCCACACCCAGCCACACACACACTCACACACACACACACACTCTCACACTCACACTCAAACACACTCAAAACATGCCAGTGGAACACATGAAACAACACTTGAATCACAATTTTCAATTTTCCTAATCTGCGATAGGCATATCAGGTTCTGACATGCCAGCATACCATGATTAAGTACACAGTATCACCCTTCAGTCCATTTACATGCATCTCCTCTATGCAGGCCTACATCTCTTAAAGGGCCGGTAGCTGATAAGTGGGCGAAAGCAATGCTACATAAGGTAGCCAGAGGCCGTGAGCTAGCGTTCACCAGTACCGGTTACACAGGTCGGGCCTGCTTACCAGATCATTCCTTCAAACAGGTTCTGAATGACAAGGTGTGACTGAGTTACCACAATCAACAGCGTCACATGGGTCCAAGCAAACTGGAATGGCAAACACAACACATACACAACTTCAACAGTGGGAAATGTGGCTTGGCAACACAAGCATGTAGTTTTCACTGGGTGTTACTACGTTCACAGGGCGATAGCACGCATGTGTATGTGTAAAGGGTGTGAGGAGAGCAAGGCCGAATAGACATAGCACACCACTATGAGGGGGGTGAATGTTCCAGAAAGATAGGGGGCTAGTGTGAGGGTGTTTGACTGTGAGTGAGTGGAGAGACAAACTCAAGCAGCAGTCGACTCATGAATGGGTCAGGAGTGGCCCAACCAGTTCTAGAATCAGCTGCTGCCTGGATACACCACATAAGATCGGGTGGGCAGAACTCAGAAGTCAGAACTCAGAATACAAAATAGAACACAGTTCATGCAAGCAAAACATTTCAAAATGAATAGTATTTTCTTGGTCATGTTAAAGGCAATATTTGTCAATGTGTATTGTGCAGATTTACTTCTAACTTTTTTAAGTAGGAGCACTTTCACATATCAGTTTATACTAGGTCTGGCTTTAATATTGAGAGAAAGAGCAGATTTGTTTAGATAAAAAGGCAAACACACGCTCACACATACACACACACACACACACACACACATTTGAATTAACGTGTCACACACAGCCAAATCAAGCATTCCTTGCCCTGAGCATGTCTGCAAACAGCCATGCACAAACATGCACATCATTCTACTGCTCTGTGGTAGCATCCTTTACATGAGATCAGGAGAGACACATATGTGTGTGTGTGTGTGTGTGTGTGTGTGTGTGTGTGTGTAACAGCAGTCTGTGAGAAGTGAGTTGCTCCAGAAACTCCAGAATATGTTTTCTTTTGCCTTTAGTTGACATCTCTGAAACTAGCGGCTAGTGTGTTAGTGCAAGTCTGTGGTTGTTAGTGCAGGTTGTTTTTTCATATTTATTTGTTTATTTCTTTTGCAGGTTACACAGCTGATACACACCATGTAAAACTGCAGGCGGTAATGTTTCTTCACTAAACTCAGCACAAACATGCAGAAACCTGCAAAGAGTAAACAACAACATGCGGTCAGTTCCTTTGGAAAACAAAAAAATTGGAAGGGAAAAAGGTCAACAAAGCAAAAGTCTATTTTCATACGAATCAATGAGCACTGTGTTCCTAACAGATGGCTGGGCTACCTGAGTCAACAACCAAAACACTGAGCGATAGAAGAGAGCCGTGAGGCAAGGGAGTGAAACTGCCACAGGAAAAGATATACAGAACAAAGCTCTTCAACACTAGACTAGATGATGCTTAAGTCAGCATGTGTGTGTGCGTGTGTGTGCGTGTGTGTAAATATCTGTGTCTGTGTGTTTTTCTCTGGTAACACTGAACTGTGCGTCTACTAGGGCGGTTGCATGGGCCTTGCATTTTTGAGGCTTTGCATTCTTTCCTGCGCCGTGGGTGACCTTATTTGGCGGAGGCTCTCAGACAGCAAACAGTGACATTTCTGTCCATTAGGCTACAAACGAACAGAGGAATGTCCATCTCTGTTCTGATCGCTTCCAAAACCTTCGCTACACACAGTCTTTGTGCTGTCCTCATTTTGTGGATGCAGTGTTTTGGTGGCTTGGAGTCTACTGCCTGGTAAATTTTTAATCACCCACCTAGGGTGCCTTGGAAATACTAGACTGTACGGTAAGGCACATGAGGTAGCTTTGAGATACAAACGCTACATCTTATTAAGAGGCTAAAGGGTTGGTTTATTAGTCTGCTTTTTTCCAGTGTATTTTGGCAGGTGGGTGTGTTAGTCAGTATAGCTGGAATTGCAAGACCCGGCTTTTTTGTAGTTGCTAATTAACTTGACTTAACTTGGTGGGTGTGCAACTAATGGCCAAAGGTGTGTGTGTGTGTGTGTGTGTGTGTATTTGTGTGTGTGCATGTATAGAAGTATGTGAGAATTCAGAGCATGGAGAGTAACTTATGAGAAAGCATGCCTTTCTAAATGTGTGTGTGTGTGTTTGTGTGTGTGTGTTTGTGTGTGTGTGTGTGTTCGTGTGTGTGTGTGTGACTCACCTGCCAGGTACAGTGCAAAAGAGATGAAGCGGTGATAGCGCACCAGGAACTGCAGAGGTTCCTCTCTCTGCACTAGAGCCCCAAAGTAATCAGCTACAGTCTCCCCATAGAAGAAATAGTTCACACAGATCAAGAAATACCTGCAGGACAGAGAGGAGGGAGGGACGGAGAGAGAGAGAGAGAGAGAGAAGACTTCAAGATTTGTATTGTGAACATGAACAAGCCTCCATGAACACAATGTCAGCATTCATCCATGACGTGCTGTGAATACACCAGTCACAGTGCTCACACCACCAAGGGCTCTGGTTAAAATAAAACACACAGACAGGTTCAAAAACGTATGTGGCGATTACACCAGGTCCTAGATTCCAAGGTCCGTATACTGCAGTCGAGGATTTAGTGGCACGCCTACACCCAAACACATTGCCTAGAGTAGCAAAGGGGATCCAATGTGACCCAGGAGTCCAGCGCCAGGCTGGCCGTGTGTTTGTCCAGGCACTGAGTCCTGCCTTCTGCCCCTGCACTTTCCTCTCGGTTCCAACGCAGCACGCACTTTGCTCAAGGCAGTCCGCCGCCGGGCTCGCTGCTTTATCAGTGTGAATAGGTGACCGGAGAGCAGACAACCACACACGTTTTGAATGAGAGACAAAAGAGAAAGAACAAGAAAGAGAGAGAGAGGGAGAACGAGAGAGAGAGAAAGACTAGAGAGAGAGAGACAGAGAGAGAGGGAGGAGAAACAAATAGAAAGAGGAGATGTTGTACGCACCAGCTCAGCGTTCTGAACCAGGGGAGTTCATAGGAATGGTAAACTCTGTAGCCGATGTGGATGATCTCCTGAAAACACTTTATTTGCACGCTCATGACCTACAGGAAGCAAAGAGCATAAGACTAATTAGAAACACACACAGGACACTTTTGAAACTTGAGAACACTTTTTGATGGGAGAGCTCTTTTACATTTACATGTATGCATTTAGCAGGAGCTTTTATCCAAAGCAACTGACATTTTGTCAACTATCAATTGTTCAGGGCCAGTCTCCCCTAGAGCAACTTAGGGTTAAGTGCCTTGCTCAAGGGCACAACGGTGGCAGCTGGGATACGAACCCACAATTTTTCTTGCTACTTGCACACTAGCCAGGTTCCTTAACCACTAAGCTACCACTGCCCATTTTGCTGGACTATCTGAAAAATAACATGTTAGCTTGTACACATTAGCACATACATAGTCCTTCAGCAGTAGTTGCCACAGTAGATGCTCTTGCTGTGAAGATGGCTGTAATAACTCTCTCTCTGTTTTAAGAGGGTCACTGGGTCCTGTGTGGGAAGTATCACTGATCTACACTTGGCTCTGGCCATCTAGCAGGCCAGGACCAGGGCCAGTGAATTCCCCCGGAATCTCTTTCCCCACCCTCTCTCTCTCTCTCTCTCTCTTCATGACATGGGCCAAGGGAGAGAGCTGGTTAAAAATAGCCTGCTCAGGTTGCCATGTGAGAGCTCGAGGAAAAAAGGGAGGGTCTGAATACAAGTTAAGCTTAGAAGAGGACCAGTCAGAGACAACGAGAGGGAGACCCTATATATGCATATACACGTGTGTGCCTATGTGTGTGTGTGTGTGTGTGTGTGTGTGTGTGTGTGTATGTGTGTGTGTGCGTGTGTGTGTGCGTGTGTGTGTGTGTGTGTGTGTGGTGTGTGGTGTGTGTGTGCGTGTGTGTGTGTGTGTGCGTGTGTGTGTGTGGTGTGTGTGTGTGTGTGTGTGTGTGTGTGTGTGTTGTGGTGTGTGTGTGTGTGTGTGTGTGTATGTGTGTGTGTGTGTGCGTGTGTGTGGTGTGTGTGTGTGTGTGTTCGTGCACCTACCACCATTATAAGCATGATGGGCCCCAGGTAGATGATGAGGAAGAAGCCTGAGATCATTGTTAATGACAAAATCCCTCTGACCCACCAGTTCTTCCATCTGTGGACACAAACACACACACATCCAGATGTTAAGTTGTGAGGAACAATGAGATGATGATATGAGCCTTTCATCTCAATCTAAATATTATTAGACGCCATTGAAGAATTATGGCCTTTTTGTTAGTTAAAAAGACACTCACACAAACTTTCCATATTTCTCTCTTTCACAAACACACACACACACACAGTGCACTGGGGTGGGTATGAATTTGTCAATGGGTAAAAAAAAAAAAGCCGCGTCAACACAAAAACTCTCCACAACAGCGTGTGTCCTTTCAGCAAGGCCCAGCTCTATGGGCCCCCCGGTTGCAGCAAATCCCAGTCACAAAGCGGCAAAGCCCACAAGGATTAGAGCCGTCATGGTGGAGATGCCCTCTAATCCCACCCCCACGTCCCATACGCCAGCAGCCCATTGGTCAAGCCCCTGCTTATTTAATAACCTCTCTTTCCACACACATGCACACATGCTCATACAGACACACACACACACACTAAAACACACACACACACTGGACTGTTGTTTAGAAATGTGTCTCAAGACAGCAACATGCTGTTTGTGGCCTCGGCCATACAGATGCTTTTGCCATTTGGTAAATAACCATAAATACATGCCTGGGCACTAATGATGAGCAAGTGGCCATTCATGGGGCTGAGGGTGAGGTAATCAGCCTATAATAAGAGCCTGTGGCCTTTCTCTAGGGTGAAGACTAGTTAGAGCTGTTAATAGATACATTCTGAATGGGACACAGATGGTGGCCGTTTCTTAGGGAGAACATTGTTGGATTCTAAATACCACTGGAAACAACTGAAACCAATTGTTGTCTTTTTCAGTAGGGAGGTAGCTAGTGACATGCCAGGTCAGATGAAAACAGTGTGGGATGTTTTGTTAAGAGAGGGAGGGAGGGAGGGAGGGAGAGAGAGAGAGAGAGAGACAGTTTTTGATAGGGCACATTAGCATCTATGCAAAAACCATTTGCCTATATTTGCATGTCTATACAAATCTGCATCAGTGCAGATGCAGTCACTCTCACACCACTAAACAAAGGCAATTTGAGTTCACTCAGGTACACAAGTACCTAGGACTGGTGGCAGACCCTGACATACTGTATTAGCACTGGGCAATGCTGAGGCTGTTGCAAGCATTAATAGCTGATTCTGATACAGTAGTATTGGTATCAGTTTCAGCATGTAGCTATTTTTCTTAATTAGCAAAAACCACTGTGCGTTGGGGGGCTTTTTGCCTTTACTCTGACAGGACAGTAGAGAGTGACAGGAAATGAATGGGAGAGAGGGGTGGGAAATGATCTCAGGTCAGTTTATGGTATGACACCTTAGCCCAGTGAGCCACGGCGCTCCCAAAGGAAAGTAAAGCAAAGCAAAGTTTACTGGCATTTAGCAGATGCTTTTATCCAAAGTGTCACAGACTTGCAATGTGGGGTTCGGGAATCGAACCAGGGTTGCCCCATTGTCAGTGGAGTGATGTAACCACTGCTCCACCACACCAGCAACAGTTTATACACGGCACATGATACACACTTGGGAAATAGCTGTATTGCTGTAGTGTGCTATACTGTGTGCACTGATAGCTGTGCTACTGTGCTACTGTGGGTCCTACCTGGATGACAGGCCCTCCAGGGCCTTGTTGAGACACTGTGGAGTGTTGTCTACTGAGGGGGGCACGTCTGGAGTGTCAGCTTTGGAGTCGCCCTCCCCTTCTCCCTCTCCCTCTCCCTCTGGACCCAGACCCAGTCTGTCGTCTCCATCTGTCTCCTGCAGCACACACACACACACACACACACACACAACATGTGAATACACATACCAATGTACACAAACACATACAGTACACAATCACATAAATATGAATATGCATGTATAAGCACATGTACACACTCATAATGTGTGTGAAGTATCTACAAGTATGACTCATATGGTATGAACGCACACACACACACACACACACACACACACACACACACACAAAACAAACACTAAACACACATACACATACTCCAAACCATACACACACTGTAGTTACACACATTCACTCACACACGCACACAAACATGCACAAAACATTCTGAAATACAGACAAGCACATTCACAGAGGAGACATACCATTTCAATGAAAACATGGCTCAAGGACATTCACTATCACCAAGCTTGACTCCGCACATAAGGACAAGCGCCCGTGTCTTGTGACTGATTGACCTTAGCCAAAAACAACAACAACAGCAGCAGCAACACAACAAGAACGACAACAACATGTTTGGGCTGTGTGTGTGTGTGTGTGTGTGTGTGTGTGTCCGATGTTAGGAAACCATGAGTGTAAGTATAGCACCAGTAGGCCCATTGCTCAAGGAACTCCACACAGCGGTGAAAGATGACCCTGGACTTAGTCATTCTCCTGCTTCAGCACTGCAATGGGCCTTACGCGCAAAGACAACCCTGAGCTCTAGGGAACAGGTCACACACGCTTGCAAAGACACACATTAGGCAAACAGACATCTGTCTGTGCTGTATCAACTGTTCCAGCAACAGCATGGAGACATTTACTTCTTCGGGGATGTTTCCAATGGTGCTGTAGGCTATTCATAAATTCATTTAATCTATATTTTGATCTATATCTATGATCACTTTAAGGGCAGGAGGCATATGCCTGCTGTGAAGCCAGCCAGTCAATACTCTGTTGCGCTGTTGCTATGCACTACCCTATGCTCTATGTATGGCGTTAGACCATACAATGAGCATGCATGACGAACTTGCATACTAGGACATCACTGACTATATTGTAACACTTTCATAGGCGCGCTAGCAAGATTTTCTTCATGTAATGCAATGGACCTATTACAGCAGCTGAGGTAATGTCAAATGTTTTGTGGCTTACTAAGGTAACAGTAGCTTATCGAGACTTCAGCACTGATTTTACAGCCAAATGCAGATGCACTCACGCACATTATATACTGAGATAATCATTGGCCACTTTATAGCAAACTGCATGTAAATATTAGGCAAATAGCACAGAAAGAAGGAGAAAAAAACACTGCCATTGAAAAGCTGGTCGCATGGATTACCACAGATATAGTAGGACAAAGTTCAAGCTACTGGAGGGAGGGAGGGAACAACACAGATCAGGAAGCAGAGAAGAGGGAAGACGGGAGAGACAGTTCACATTTACATTTAGCAGATGCTTTTATCCAAAGCGACATACATTTGTCAACTATCAATTACAATCAGGGCAAGTCTCCCTTAAAGCAACTTAGGGCTAAGTGCTTGCTTGAGGGCACAACGGTGGCAGCCAGGATTCGAAGATCAACAATTTTCCAGGCTACTTGCATGCCAGGTTCCTTAACCCCAACACCACCACCACTCAACTAGAGAGATGACATGTGAACATGGGAATGAGAGGGGGATAAGAAGAGGAAAAGAGAAGAGAAGAGAAGAGAAGAGAATGTCACAGTAGGGTGGTACAATGAATTTTGGAGAGACGAGTAGAGTAGCAGGTAGCAGAGAACAGCAGAGACGTGCTGCACAGAAGGAGAAACAGGAAGCAAAGCACAGACAGGTGCACCAAGAAAGGGAAAACTCCTGCTGAAAAAGAGAGGGGGAGTGTGTAGGTGTGGAGCAGAGGGGAGGGGAGGAGAGGAGAGAGGGGGGTAGAAGAGGGAGAGCAGCAGTAGAGGAGTGAGAGGAGGAGAGAAGGAGGAGGAAGGGGAGAGCCGTTATTCTTCCACGCTGTCCGCTCACGCCTATGAGCAGATGACTGCATCAGCAGAAAGAGAACGCTGCCATAAAGCTGAGATGACAAGCAAATGGGGGGGCCCCGATTTACAGCGGATCATTTCACTGAATCAAGGCTTTGTGTGGAATATGGACCACCTGAGTCAGGGCCTAGGGATGATGCACTGCAGCCAGGACCCAATCCCCTAGTTCATGCAGGTCTGCTACACTATGCTATACAAAATGTGCTAGCCTACACCACAGGCCATATAACAACAAGATTAGCCACTCTACACAATAATGGTGTACATGAACAGCCTAATAACTCTACACCTAATTACTCCTCACCAAAAGTTGTATGCTAAGCTTTAGGGATGTCAAGGTCCAGAGAACTTTTAAGAGACAAAGAAAGCTGAAATATACAGTAGGCTGAGAAACAGACACAATTTCACTGCATGTTTTACACTCTGTAACTATGCATGTAACAATGCAACTATGCATGTGACAATAAAATATCCTTGTATCCTTGTCCAGGCTACATAAAGGGTGACTACAGGGGCAAAAATGTTGTTTATACGGCCATTTTGTCTGTCTACGTTCAAGCAAGTGCTCTTATTCTGGCAGCCGTTATGATGCTTAGCCTTCTAAAAAGAAGAGGGACGTGAAAGCAACAACTAGTCCATGTGCTGGGTCAAAATTACCACTAAACCACAAGATCAAACCAGTGATCACAGCAGTTATTCTCCGAACCCCCACCGCAAATTTGGTTGAGAAATGTCCCTGGTTACACACCCCATCTAATCCGTTGTTTTAGAAAAATGTGCCATATTTTTGAAAATTGCCTATTACATTCTATACAGAAGAAAGAAAAGATGTCTGGAGATCATGGTGACCTTAATGCTGTTGTGTGCAGATGTAAACACCAAATGTGTTATAAGTGACTTCTATTCCTACAACAGGCCTACTATAGAAACAGTTTACAACACCTACCTACCCACCCATACTATACAATGTACTCTGTGGTGTTTACTGGTCTTTACCGCTTTGCTTGATACCTGTTTTATCATCATCCCTATTGCCAAGTGGGATCTCCAGTTGCCCTGGGCAGGTCCCATATGGGTGATGTTGGCACTGTGCAAGCACTAGGCTAAGCTCTGCTCTAATGAAGGCCAGTGTGCCCTGAAAGACACACGTGGCTGTGATGATGATTACGCTTTAATTAATCTGCTAATCTGAGCTAATCCACCAGAGAGATCCTGCCAGGAGAGCTGAGTGATGTGACACACACATGCACACACATACACACACACACACGGCAAAGCCACTCCCATTCATAACACACATGCACACACACACACACACGCGCGCACGCACACGCACACGCACACACACACACACACACACACACACACACACACACACACAATCTCTCTCTCTAAACAGACACAGGCACAGACACACTAATACAGAACAAAAGACACATACGT
Source organism: Tenualosa ilisha (assembly GCA_015244755.2). Lineage (NCBI taxonomy): Eukaryota > Metazoa > Chordata > Actinopteri > Clupeiformes > Clupeidae > Tenualosa > Tenualosa ilisha. Next base: position 84,317 of record PYXC01001932.1, on the reverse strand, counting down.
AGAGCTAACTGCTTATCCTTCAATTGGTCATCCTTCAAAATAACATACTGTGTTGAGGGTGACCCAACTTTTAAAAATAACATAGCAGCCATGCATTGCTAAATGTCAGATGACCAAAACAAACAAACAAACACACACACACACAAAGGCACACACACAGGCGCACACACACACAGACACACACACACTACACCAATAAACAAATAACCACTAAGGCACCCGCAGCAGGACTATAGGACAACCGAAAGTAAAAAGAAAAGGCAATCACTGAAGCAATGTAAAGAAGGAACACTGCTTATATAAAGTGTTGTTCCAGCATCACATGCTAAACTGCATTATCTATGGTGCTCTTCAGGCCCGAGCAGATCAGCAAAAGGCTGCTTTGTTTCTTTCAGTTTCTGTTTTGTTTTTGCGTCTTTATCAAATCAGTGTAATTGAATGAGCAGACTAACTCCCTCCCTCTGAAGTCCAGTGGGTTGCCGAATCCCAAGGCCAGCCTGTGTGAAGGCTTACTAAGTGGGCACTAAGTATGCAGCATGTTGTCAGTAAGTGCTGGGTGTTTCCTATCTGTTTCTCCATGACAGCAGCACTGGCTACACTCAGCTGTCTCCTCTCAGGCAGCGCTGCAGTAGTACAGTCTGTCCCGGCTGGTGGACACGGTTGGAGTTTTGCGTCACACGTATTGTTGCTGTGCAAGGATTGACGTTCACGTGGGAGCAAAACTCTCATATCATTTGGAACTCTCTATGTCTGTCTCTCTCAAATTGATATTTGGAAGGTTTTATTGTCATGACAAACAAGACATACACAGTATGGGGGGCAAACAGAATAAAACACCGGAATAAAAATAGTTGTCTGTAAGTAGATGTACCTCTATCTTTCTATCTGTCTGTCTCTATTTCTCTCTCTCGCGCGCTCTGTAGCATTCATGCTTGTGACATACATATGATTTCATGAAACGTCTAGCCCCAGGGTGGTGAGCAGTGAGGTGGACTTTAGTCCTCCCAGGCTGATTGTGTTAGAGAAAGACTCAGAGGGTCCTTCTCAGCTTGGTGACGGATCGCAGCGGTCATTCTCCCACCCCCAACCACACTAACACACCCACATACAGACACACACACACACACACACACACACACACAGACACACACACAGACACACTACGTACACTCCAAACACACACACACACACCGAAAGAATTAGTCTGGACATTTGAGGTTGAGAAAGCCACGGTGGTCAACAGCGGCAATCATCCGGCACGCTCCTGCCCTTTCATGGTCTTATTTTCTCCCCCGCAACCCCCAAAGCCCACAGCTAAATAAGGCCAGAGCGCAGCAGCCCAGAGACAGGGCCCTGAAACCAGCCAAAAAAAGACAAAAGGCTCAAAAGCCGAGGAGTAAAAATGTGCAGGGAAAAAAAAAGATAAATTAATAAACAAATGCAAAAAGGTCATGACCCAGGGTCTGAGGCTTTAATTAGCTATGATGGGGAGGTAATTGGGATCGAGGCAGGCACTGAGGCGAGTATATGAGACCCTGTATGTGCGTGTCTGTGCGTGTGTGTGTGAGTGTGTGTGCGCACATGTGTGTATAAATGTCCCTAAGCAGGGTTCAGCTTCAGCTCAACTGTAAGAGTAGCCTGCCGTTAAGTTTTTAATGAAGGGAACAGTGAAGACGGCGACAGCTTTATTCTTATGATGGAAATGTACTACTGTCCCTAGCTAGTGTGTGTGGTGTGTATGTGCGTGTTTGTGTGTGTGTGTGTGTGTGTGCAGGTTTGTATATGCACTCACGCCCATGGGGAGGATAACATACTAAACACACCCAGTAGCACAGACACACTCTCTCACAAACTCACAGAGAGAGAGACACACACACACACACACGCACACACACACACACACACACACACACACACACACACACACACACACACACGCCCAGTGTCAGTGTCTAGTCATCATCGGGGTTTGGTGAATCATGGTAATTTAAGAATGCAGTGATGTCTCTGGGTGATGACCCTGGCTGACAGATACACCCCATCCTTCTTTACCTACATTAACAAGCAAAGACACACACACACACACACACACACACACACCACACACACACACACACACACACACACACACACACACACACACACACACACACACACACAAACACACATACACATGCATAACTACACACTCTAAAAATGAGCAAAAAACAGGGCCAGTCATGACTCATATGTTCCTGAGGCAAAGGATATGTCATCTTGTGGCACGTTGTGTTTTCAAATGTGTCATGAACTACACTACCCTTTGCTCAAAGTCAACACATGCTTCCTGCACTGCATCCACCCCATCCCCCTCCCACCCTCCCTCACCCCCATACACTGACAAATGCACACTCACTTCTATCTAATAGTCAGTCTATATTCTCCAATCCTAATAGTTTGTCTAGTTTAGTGGATTCTGTTCATTTCAGTTCTGACAAGACAAAAGACTGGCATTGCTGTAATTTGAAGACATGCTTATAGAACATCAATATTGGCCTGATCTCTGTTGTGTGGTGTCCAATGTGGATTCATGTGCGCATGGACTGCTGCACTGTGTTGTGCTGTGTTGTATTGTGTTGTGCTGTGCTGTGTTGTATTGTGTTGTGCTGTGCTGTGCTGTGTTGTATTGTGTTGTGCTGTGCTGTGCTGTGCTGTGCTGTGTTGTGTTGTGTTCTGCTGTGCTGTGTTGTGCTGTGTTGTGCTGTGCTGTGTTGTGTTGTGTTCTGCTGTGCTGTGCTGTGCTGTGCTGTGTTGTGCTGTGCTGTGCTGTGTTGTGTTGTGTTCTGCTGTGCTGTGTTGTGTTGTGTTCTGCTGTGCTGTGCTGTGTTGCCTTGTGTCGTGTTGTGCCCTGCTCTGCTGTGTTGTGCTGTGTTGTGTTGTGTTCTGCTGTGCTGTGCTGTGTTGTGTTCTGCTGTGCTGTGCTGTGCTGTGTAGTGTTGTGTTCTGCTGTGCTGTGCTGTGTTGCCTTGTGTCGTGTTGTGCTCTGCTCTGCTGTGTTGTGCTTTGTTGTGTTGTGTTCTGCTGTGCTGTGCTGTGTTGTGTTGCGTTCTGCTGTGCTGTGCTGTGCTGTGTAGTGTTGTGTTCTGCTGTGCTGTGCTGTGTTGCCTTGTGTTGTGTCGTGCTCTGCTCTGCTGTGCTGTGTTGTGTTGTGTACGCCCTCTTTCCTCTCTCTCTCTCTCTTTCTAAATGGAGGGCCTGTGGCTGGTGTAATAGATTCCCCCATGGGTGCTTTGTATGTGTGTGTGTGTGTGTGTGTAAGGTGAGATATGTACCAGGGGTATTTCTCATGATCACTTCTCCAGTCATCACTTCTACAGGAAGCAGTTCACTCTTACTGTTGCCACCTTCACAACATATAAAGTCATGACCTTTATAATGCAAAGAGCCAAAACAAAACAACAAAAACATACACAGAAACAACAACAACAACAGTAAAACAGTTCTGAGACAGTTCAGACAGATGATGGTTTAGTCCTCAGTGGCTAGTGATGATTGAGGGGACCTGTTCTATAATTATGCTGCAGTGCTCTCTGGGTCTCTGGGCATGAGGGATGAACCTGTGTGAAGCTGAGCTCCATGCAAATGTCAAGCCTGCTGTGACCCCCAAACCCATGCTCCACTGTGCTGCCTTTGAGCTGAAAGGTCACAGTGCTGCAGCTCGATGAAGGGCAGTGGGACAGTGGGCATGAGAGCTGGGGTTTTACTAAACACACAGTGCACACACACATACGCACGCACACACACACCACACAACACATACACACACAATTCTTTGAGTGACTGTACTTGACAGGGCTGTAGTGCATCCACCCTAATTAATATTATACTGATTGATGAGAGGGAGAGAATTTTATCTTTAGAGTTAACAAGGCACTAAGTAGCCTTGCCTCTATTTCTCTAGTCCTCTCTATATATCTCTCATACACACACACAAACACATACACTGGACGCATGCAAACACAGGCAAACAATAGGCCATTGCTTCCGGCTCAGAGAGCAGAGCGGCGATGCCCTCTGGGGTCTCAGCTGGTCCACAGTCAGAGCAGCTGGCAGGTCTGAGTACGGGTGAACCAGTACGAGCCACTGGTGCTGCCTGCCCACTCGCATAGACCTGCTGGTGCCTAAAAAAAAAAGCATCTGTGGTAACTTAGCCCGGTGTGTGTGTGTGTGTGTGTGTGTGTGTGTGGTGTAATGTTGTGTAAGGGGGTTGGGAAGGGATAAGCAGGCAGGCTGGCTGGTTGATCAGCTGCTCCATAAATGAGACTAGGCTAATCTTCTCTCCTCCCGAGGAGCGAACCTATCCTCCTGCCCCACCCTGAGCTGGCTTTGTATACCAGCGTGCACACACACACGCAACACACACACACTTACATGCATCCACTCCCATAATGGTATAAGTACACGTATGAATGCTTACGCTATGTAGACAGAACACACTGCAACTATCAAGGCAGTTTACAGGCAGCAACATACCGAGTCAACATACCCTGGCCTCCATATACCACCCATATCCATAAACATGCCAAAAATACATTCATCAAATCAATGCACCTGATAACCTTAACGTACTGATGACAGTTTGCCCCATTACCATTTTTTTTTTCTTTTTTCTTTTGTCAAACACAGAGCTGTGCTGGCCTGTTTGGTCTTGTGGTAGAGCCGAGCCAGCAGTCGGTCCTTTGGACCTATGGTCTCAATCTCTCTTTAAACAGCACTGTCGAGGGGGCGGCAGTCAGCAGGACCAGAGAGGCTGATTAGTGCAGCTCACAAAGCGCTCACTCAGCTAAATGGAATTCCATGTCTTCCCCAGCAGGACGCTAGCTCAGGCACAGGCTCAGGTTTAAACCACATATTTTACACACATACACACATAAACACACACACACACAAAAACACACAGAGGTAAATTGGTTATGCAGCAGACTATTCATATATCATTATCACCACTGGCTTTGCCTTGGGAAGTTGATGGTAATGAATGAGGACTGAATCCTGCTGATATTGCACTAACCTTTGGATTTCAATCACTGCTAACCTTAAACATTAATTATACAGTAATAACACTGTTGTTATTCTGGTGTGTAACAGATATCGTTTATCATACTAAGTACTTCTGCATGCCTCCTCTCCAATCATGAGTGTTCTGCATCAGCACAATTTGTTGTGATAACTTCCTGTTCCTAATAATACATGGACTACAGTCACATGTGTTTCCCCACTCTGTGCTTGTTTCACTGTGTATTTCACTGTATATTTCACTCATATAGCCTACATATCCTGTATGGAGGACAGGGGTCCTCTACTCAGAGCAGGTAGTCAGATAGAGCATTGAAACCTCTGTGGTTACAAACAGCTCTTGGTGCCTTGTGATTTACCACACTTTCAATACTGGGATCCAGAGGACCCATGTGAGCTGTAGTCTGTGAGGGCTTAAAAGTGAGAGCCCTGAGACAATGACAAGATGCCTATGAATGTGCCTCAGGTATTCATGGAACGACAGTTTGAAGGAGACAGCAAAGAGAGGAAGTGAAAATATGCCACAGTTCTCCCCCTCCCTCTCTCACGCACACACACACACACACACACACACACACACTTATGCAATAGCTTACGTCTTTCATTCACTTCACTAACCCAATCTCCTGCACACAAATGAGAGTGGGGGTTAGTGCAGACTGCAGCCTTGTGTTGAGGTGATGGCCTGTGCCATCACCCATAAGCTGCACCGGGTGATCTGACATGAAATCCCTTCCATTCACACAGACATACAACACTACGAACAGGAGACCGGAGAAGATGTGTTGTAATCAGCAACACAACAAGGGTAACTATGACAGCTATGTTTAGGACTGAAGGTAAAATGGAGCACAGAACCATAACATTACTCTTATCAGAAATTAGCATAGCATCTGTGCTAATCTCAGTTAAAGACCTATGTAAGGTTAGTACTATGCACACAAAAATCCCTTTGGGCACCAATTATGGACGTCTCCTCTGGCTTCATTCATGAGCATATTAATGTATGGCAATTTTGGGGAAAAGTGGCATATGATATTTTCATATGGTGTCTGTAGACGTAAGTCCTACTTTCTCCCTCTCCTCTCTTTCGAGCTGGCCGCACGGCACACACAAAGTCATTTAGAAAGTCACAAGCGTTCAGACCCTGCAGTCACATCGTCCGGGTCCCCTATGGCCGCCTGCTATTTGGGAACTCTTGTCGCAAGTGGTAGCCGAGACCTACTTAATTAAAATGTTGATTAAGCATGAAAGGGGTTTGTTTGTGTATAGCAGAAGGCTGCTGATGCTTGCTGATGGTTCTCCTGGTCTCCTTTCCCTTGCTCTATATAAAGAGGCCCACTTCTCATCTGAAGAGGACTTCAGCATGTGCTTCGGCCACTGCTGTTTGGTCTGATTAAACACAGTTAGCGGGGGCAGCAGAAAATGATTAACAATGCCTGATGCACTGAGCCATTCTGTTGGAATAATTCACATGGATAAACATGTTCAGTGGTCTACAAGAAGGAAATAAAACCACAGAATGACTATCAGCCCATTGTCTACCCTGGTAGGAGCTGTGATGGCGATTAAAATAGTGGGCTGATAAAAAGGTCTATTTGAACTTCTATCACAGTACAATAGCCGCATTCTTGTCAGAGTAGTAGACCTTCTAGAAACATAACTGCAGCCGTAACACTGGAGAAATGTGACACTGAACTATACAAAACTATATTCTATGTCAGGAATGGATGGCTATATTTATATTTGAATCGAATGTGGTTAGCAACTATTAAGCTATCAAACCCTTACGCTACTTTTAAAGTCAGTTAGCACTGACATGGTCAGAGATCTTCACACAGTGTAACATAGGCTACAATTTAGAATCGCACGGTAAAAGATTTGTAGCCTACTAATCTTGCGTGTGTGTATGTGTGTGGGCGGCAGAGGAATTCAATTCACTACACCTGCTGCAGATAAGAGACATGTATGGCTATGTGACAAGAGGTAGGCCTATACTGAAGACTGGAATTGTTTACTTACACGAAAGTCCTAAACATATTCTCTGCAAGCGTGCTATGAGGTTTGTTTTCCACAATTTGATGCAAACTTAACATTATCCTAAAAAATTAAAAGCCTTCTAGAAAAAAAGAGAAGAATCCGACGAAAAGGTCCACACAGAAGGACTGTTTTGGTTTGTTTATTCAAGTCGGCAATACATTCTGATCAAAACACGATGGCCTAGCCTACTTTCCATCCAAAGAGTATGCAAGTTAATTTTAAAACTTACAAAAAATGATAAATTATCAAATAAAGCTACTGTAGGGTCTGTTCACATGCATAGCTAATTACTGGTCTGAATAGGCTGAAACTGTATAAAACGTTATTCTCGTGTTTATTCTACTAAAAACACCTTCCACCTGCGGCATCACGTCATCAAGAGGATGGACAGTCAAGTCCAAGTTCTCTCCGCGTCATGATTAAAAAGCTACAGTCACGTTTTAAAGTATGAATGACAGTGGATCCGTCTACTTCGATTCAGCGACGGATGAAATGGGCGACAGGCGGACAGTGCCACTGACCTGACACTTGCTAACCAACGTTAGCGTAATGCACAGCTTATGCTAGCTTTGCTATGGCCAGGACGAGTATTGACATAAATAGCTTATCACACTGAACTAAGTTGGGTGAGTGCACACAGACATTTCGTCATAATTTAAAATACAACCGATGGTAATGTCTATTGCAACAACCTTTTGTCCACTCCAGGAGAGTGACAACTCTGCGGCACTGTTAATATTAGTTCGTGACAGACTAACTTAGTAGCTATCGTGGTACAACAGTTAGCCTAGCCTCGCGCATAGTAGAACTAGATGGTGCGCCCTTTCCTTGGCGCTATGGAGCTGTTCAGCTCAGTCGCGTATCAAACCAATATTCAGTCCCGAATCAGAATTGAAATGCTGTATTTGTACCTTGTCACTGATGTTTTCTGTGCTGTCAGGGTCCCCGCCTCCTCCCCTCTTTCGCAGCTCCGTCATTTCTTCGCTGTTTCACCCACAATACATGGAAGACTCCGAAGCAACACAAGCTGGTTTTGAAATAAATGTCAGCCTTCGTAATCCGCCCAGTTTAACTTGTAACGCACATTAATGACCGGTTGGACAGCCTGCCAATTGAAAACGCCAACACGTTACGGCAGCTCTCCAGTCATCAGCCAAGATAATGCGTGCATTTGTTTATACCCGCAGTTCTTGGGTTGTCTAGTTGGTGCTGCGGTGGGCAAGCAGCCTATCCTCTCTCTCCCCCTTGCTCTGACTCAACCGAAAGCAGCAGCGAAACACGGCTCCGCTCTGCGGTGACAGGCGCCACAGCGACACTCCCGCGGGGGGGGGGGGGGGGGGGGGGGGGGGGGGGGGGAAGCACAGTAGAGGGAGGATTGTTGATAAGGATTTATTGGTTTCATTAGTATCACCATTGCAGTTATACTGCGCTGCCTGGCTGATTAGGTTAACTTGGATATTATACGGAAGGCTTAAATACACTTCTGCTGTTTAAACCTGTCGCACTTGCACCAAAACACCTCAAGAAACTTTGGCATTTAGCCTAGAATAGCCTGGTAAATCTGCTTTTGGGCATAATGCAATTCCAGGCCTGCGGTATCAGTCTTGTGTGTTTCATTACGTACAGTAATATGACTTCTGCTCCAGTTGGTCACTTACCCAATGATAGGCTACTGCTTCCTCATACTTTCATTGCCTGGTGACAAAAGTGTTTTTATAGCTGGTAGTTCATTTAGACTTATAAATACCTACAATGCTTAAAAATATAATACTTACTAAGTCTCTCTTTCTCTCTCTGTGTGTTGTGTGGGTATATTTGTGTATGTGTATATATGTGTGTGTGATTTTTAGAAAAACAAAAAACAAAGCTTTCGGTGGAAAACAGCAAGGATTTAATCGAAAATTAAATTAAAAAAAGAAAAGAAAAAATGAGTACCAGATCTATTGCATTATAAGTAACATGTTTAGGGGTTACTTCTAAGAATTTTCTTGCAGCTGTACTTAAACACAAATATACAATGAACATTCATCTACCACAGATTGCACACTAAACACTGTAGTAATGCAGTCTAACACGACACCACCGAAAATGAAAAAGAACCCCGTGTGGATTTGATCCGGTCTTCTGAGTCCTCAAGCAGAGTATAAAAGTCAGCCGAGAGACAAGGCTCTTCCATCACCGTTCTCTCTGCCGTTACACTTACACATCTTTCTCCGGGTGCAGGACTACTTAGATAATGCCATTAACATGAACCATAGGAAAACAAAGGCGAAAACTAAAAACATGAAATCATAATTCGTAATGCCAAACATGTACAATGCACTGACACATAAAGTCAGCTGTGTTAGACATGCAACAAGTAACCAAACTTGCTGAAATTACAAGAATTCATAATTCAGAATAACAATTTAAAAAAAAAGAGAAAAAGTATAATTGCATAAATACTCTGTACAGTTTGTCTCTCACTGGAAAGAAACGCACCCTTTAAAATGATAGCCCGCTAACATAACAAAAAGAAATGCATTCAATAAAATATGATTCCTTGACATTTTTGTACACGTGAAGGTGCAAAATCAAGATCAGATTGATACAGCCACCTGGCTTTGAAGCTGCTTGCAAACAGCAAGCTTTAACAGCTCGATGTTATGATTGCACTCTAGATACAGTACATTAATGTGTAAGGACATCGTCATTACCTAATTGAATAATAACGATAATAGCAATAATGATAACAGTGAGTGCATATTGAATGGCAGATTTTAGCAGGAAAGTTTTTCTTTTTACAGTGAACCTACTGCACTTGTGTAACAGCTCATTAAAGTGATTTGTGTGTCAGACATGTCAAGAGGGACAAAAAGATAAAGAAAAAAAAAAGAAAGAAATAATCTTTCTAGTTATTAAAGCAGCACTTCTGTTTGGTATTGCCCACAGTACCACCAGCTAAGGACACTCAAGGGAGGGAGTCAATGTGACATATTGATCGGCAGGCAACAGGAAAAGTAAAAAAAACAAACAAACAACAACATAAACAACATAAAATGGACAAAGTCAATTATCACATGTAACCATGATGAGAGACTAAAGTAAAAATGCGTTAGATCCCTTTTCTAATGGCATGACATCCGTCAAGTTACATGCTACAAGAGTGACTGCTCAGCAAGGATATATCCTTGCATCATGCAATATTTTTAGAAATAACTCCACATAATCTATTGCTTACATGACTGGACAGCAGTATCTACACTGGGGTTTAATGACTTGTTACACTGTACTTGGTCTCTGTCAAGAACCCTCTGGTTTCTGGCATTGCTGAACAGAGCGGAAAACGTGGAGAAATAATGTATAACACTGAGTAATGCTGACTGTGATTAAAAATCCAGTTTTAAATAAATCAGAGGAGAAATGAACAAAATAAATTTGTGCAAGTTAAAAGTCCCTTGTAAGCCTACAAACAAAGCTAAAAGCAGCTCTGACATATACTACCCAGTTCCCTGGTGAATATAATGAAGGATTTAGTGGACAAACACACAATCACATGTCATATGCATGATCTATAATCATTTTCTCTCTGTGTGTATTGTAACAAACACATGTTTTTTAATTCACTGCACAGTGTCACCAATGGAGCATCTTGACAATATCAGTTATATTATGACAGAAAAACACACACACAAGGAGTGATTCTTAAACATACACGGAGGCACGCGCACACACACCACACACACACACACACACACACACACACACACACACACACTCTATTCAGTCACTGTTGATTAATGGCTCGGGCACTAAAAGTGACTCACTAGGACAACAAAATGTGGTTCTGAAAAAGGTGGTTCTGCCAATTAAACAACTCTGAGTAATGAACCAGTAGTTTGGCAAATGACATTTGGAAACTTGTGACAGTGATTTCCATTGGAATGGCAACTGTGTGATACTGTGGGCAACACACCAAAACAAACAAACCAAAAAAAACTGTAAACAAAAGAAGTAAGTATTTGCATAACTAGACGCGCTAGTAATGTCAACCCACAAACATTGATTATTAACATTCATCGTCCCCAATATGATCCCCACTGGGACCTCTGTGACTAGTGACACTGGCTAAACACAATCTTTTATTTTTTGTTTGTTTATTGTTTTTTTTTTCTTTGTATTTGTTTCAATGCCAGGAGGAGTGGCAAGTTATAATGCAATGTTACAGGCAATGAATGTGATTTTATTTCCTTTCAATAATTCATTTTTTTCTCCGTTTTCCTGTTCTAGTTAAAAAGGCCATTGTAATTATTTACACTATTGACAGGTGTTTCTCAGTTCGCGAGGCATACCGCACAGGACAACTAAAACCTACAATGGGATAAGGGTTCTTATGGGACATCGTGTTTACCGCGAGAGAATCAAATGATTATTAAAAAAAAAAAAAAAAAATGTAACCAACCATTGCCTTTCTTGAACTTCCTCATTCACGTGACATGATGAACATTGCCGATCCCCTTTTGTTCTATGTTACTACTGTCCACATGGTCGCTCACACACACACACACACACACACACACACATAAACAGATAAGGGGCACCTGCCAGAGCGTGCTGGCTGGTAGGTCCTGGACGAGGGGATCGCTTGCCAATGAGTGATTGGTGAAGGGGAGTGATGAGAGAGAGGATGAGGAAGAGGCAGGGGCTGGGGTGTGAAGCGGTATGGGAAGGAGGAAGAGGGGGCAGGAGAGGGAAGAATGCCTAGTTCTTGGAGCCATCCTCAGCGTTGCGCTCGTGCTGCAGGTTGTAGTAACAGTTCTGGCACACACGCACCGGGGATGAAATCTTCAGCCGTTTGATCTCCGACTGGAATCGGCTGCACCTGGGGAGGACAGGGCGGCACAAACAGCAGGCATGAGGCCTTGGACTAACCGCCTCACCTACGCAACTCCTGCTTCAATGCAGGATACAAATCATGTGTTTCAAAAAGTGCAAATTATCTGGTATTGGCCTTTCGTTCTTTAGTCTTTTTTAACTGATTTATGTCCAGCTAGCATAATGCAGAAGAAACCTGCCAGAATTAGCCAATTCCAGCTAGTTTAATTCAGGTGGTATTCTGGACACCACAGATTGCTGGATTTTCTGCAGAATGGCTGGGCTGAAGGAGAGCAACTGCAATCATCATCGCTAGCCAGCAGCTTTGTCAGAGCCTGATCATGGCCAGAACAAGCTGCAAACAGGGGAAAGACTCACTACAGCTGCTACTGCTACCCAAGCACTACTGATCTTGTTGCATAAGCAGCACTACAGGTAGGTCTCGACCAAGACTCTAGAGCAAAGCACAGTGCTCTAGAATCTTTGGTCTAGATAATCACACTTCCTCAACCACAGCCAAAACACTACATCACCACCTCTCCTGTGCGCAATTACACACTACCACACTTGGCTAAAGCTGTGCTTTATTCTCCTGCTTCACTTAAGATCCCCCAAATGGACTGAATGCAGACAAGGGATCATATGCTTATCTCGAATACACTGGTTAACACTGGACATATCAAATTTTACCTCCCATCCTACAGTACAAGCCAGACGCTGATTCACTAAAACGCTAAAAGGCTACTTTTTCTGCTCTTGCTATGACAGCTGATGTTGCTGACCTATGCTGTTTCTCCTGAATAACAAGTTATGTGATGCAATAGACTAGTAGGCCCTGTTTCATTTGACTTTCACCTGCCAATGCAATTGGGGGTGAAACATTGGCCTTCCCAGACAGCCAAACTGATGAATTGAATGGCTGAAGGAGATGTTTATTGGAGAGCTGGTGAAACAGGGTCCTGCTCGACTACTAATCACAAAACTAGTCCTACTCTTCCCGGGTGTCAAGCAGACCTGATGGTTTTCCAAGGGATGAGGTACTTTTTGCTCCATGGCTGGGATCCTTGGCTGTGTAAACATCTTATGTGACACATGAAATAGAAATTTATGAAAATACCTTTAATCTTAAAAATCCTACAAAAAAAACAAAAAAAACTCCACATGCTTAGTAAAGTTGTACTTGGGAGAACTCTAAGGACTTCTCCTTTAATAGGTTTTTCTTCATCTCGGTACATAAAACAGAAAGATGTGAATCATGATATTAATTAACAACACCTACTTTGGTCTACTTGTTTATCAACATACAAAGCAATATTACACAAAACAGGTATATCACACTTGCATGTGTACACGTGCTGGCCTTCAGATCACTGCCTGGTACTTACTTCTGGCAAAAGAGCTGTCCGCAGTTCCTGCAGTGGTGGCGCCTCTCGGTGAGGGAGAAGCGGACGGCGCAACCGGAGCAGCTGTCCACCTGCTCGTCCTTCACCCAGTGGTCGGCGGCCGAGCGGCCTGGCTGCTCGCTCACCGACCAGCTGAAGACACGTCCGCGCCCGTCACCCACCAGGATCTTACTGTGGTCCCTGGAGGGGGAGGAAGGAGGAAAACAAACATGCAAATGTTGTTGTGTGCAAACGCAAAGCATAATATACCCTCAAACACACACACACACACACACGCAATAACATGTGAGCACTCATGCCTCATGCATCATCAAGAGTTCTCAGGGTTAATGCATGCCTAATGACACACGCACACGCAGACACACTACCCGCCTCCTCTCTCTCCAGGAACTTGCTGGAGATGACAGCTCACACAAATGCCCCTACACCCCCACACAACTGCTGGATAGCATGCAACCTCTCTCACTCACTCATACAGACATGCACACGCGCGGGCGCACACACACACACACACTCACACAAACACAACCAGCCATTCAGACGCACACACAGGCACAGGGGGGGCAGATGGAGCTGTTAGTCATCAGGTGAGCGTGGTCATGTTCCTGCCGTGAGCAGACGCTGCAGCCGAGCTCCTGGCGTGGAAGTGGCAGCCTCCTCCAGCCAGAGGGACAATTCAACACACACACACACACACACACACACACACACACACACACAAGTGATGGATGCCCTTGGAGCAAAATCACATTTACTACCCCTCCCTGAGGACATTTGGGTTTACGCACGCACAGTCACACACACACACACACACACACCACACACACACACTCACAAAAAGAAGTTGGTACTAATCACCTATACTTAATTAGTCACCAAAAAACAACAAAAAAACACTGTGAGAGATGGTGTGCTTCTGATCGTCTTTAAATCTTTATATCTGTCTGTCTGCCGGTGTCTCCGTCTCTCACAAGCCGTTACACAAGCCACACACACACACACACACACACACACACACACACACACCCTTTTCACCTACTTTGAGATGGCGAGCGCCGTGATCTCGGCCGGGTGGGCATTGTCCTTGCGGTCGAAGGCGGTGTGCATGGTGAGCTTGCTCCGGAACACCAGCTGTCTCTCCCATCTGTAGCCTGTCATCAAGGGACACAGAAAGAGTGGAGCGCCGTGCCAACCATTCAGATACCAACAACAAGCACTGGCACACACAAACAAACACCAACAGCTCCCCTCCCACTACAATCTCTGCTAAAACCATCTCTTAGCCCAATGACATATGGCCACACACATAGCAATTTGCTACGACAACTCCGACTCAAAGCAAAGCAGAATACCTCAGCATTCAGTCTCTGTCAGGTAAACAAGTTTCACACATGTAGCTTAGAGGTGTAGTCTGTCTAGTAACTCCTCTGTGTTTATAATGTTTACAAGACAGTAGAGTGAAAACAACCTGTGCAGTTGACGAAAACCTGTGGATGCTTTCTGTTACATAAACGTAGCAATGCCTTAACTCCAATGCCTTGTGGTCTCTAACAGGACTGACTCCAGTGGGACATAATGGACAGTTGAAACATCGGACATGAGGTCCAGTAAAATCTCTGATTAGAGGCGCTGGAGACAGACACTAAGCCCAGTGGGGTATCCTTACCCACAACAAGCAGCGCTTGGATCTCCGCCAAGTCTCATAATGCAAGGCTGTCGCTTGCTGACTTTTCCGGGCTTTGATCAACAGTTCAATAAGAGCCCGTCAGCACATTTCCTAGAGAAAAGAGCGCTGTCGTCAACAGCGCTGTGGGCAATTTGATTTGCCCGGGGAGCCATTACGTTTCCATGAATATGTATGGATTCAGTCAACTGTCAGTTACTCTATACAAAAGCATAATGAATCAATAAATGGAAATGTAGCTCCTTTCCTTCCAAGAAAAACTAACTCTCTCAGACAGAAACTGAGTATTTTCAGGGGACATCAGACAGCTTCTCCAATCCTTTTTAATGCCCGACTCAAGCATGGTTTTGTTTTCTTAACACAAGACACTGCTGTTGTCAAACAATGCTCAAGCTTAACTACTGACACTGAAAGTCTGCTGCAGATTTCAAACTGGGTTACAAACCACTGCTGCCTATTAGCTGATGCACAACAAGCTGCTGACACTACAAATGTGATCGAACTCCTTGAGAGAACACCAAATGATGAAATTGCTTCTGAAATTGTGCAGTATAGGTCTGCAACTAATTATTTTCATATCCAATTAACCTATTAATTAGTTTCTGCATTAATTGCTTGGTTGTTTGACAGATTAATTGAACAGATTAATCGATTAACAAAGCAGTTGGCAATTAATTTAGGAGTCAACACTACACGTTTTAAACAGACCTAATGGCCCCGGTCAATTTTCCCACTCAAGGCTAAACAACATTTAATTTGTGCCAACTTCCTGAGGTGTGGAGTGGCTGTGGAATCAAGTTCTCTTTAGCCAATGTGTGGTTAGTGGTGTGAGAGGTACCTGGCCTGAGCTTGTTGTAGGGCCGGGCCTCCATGGTGCTGGGCTGTAAGGGCTGTGGCACGGCACCTTGGCCGGGGTGGTGTGGGTGTGGGTGGGGGTTGGGGTGTGGGTGTGGCGGTTGCCCCGGCCGGCCCTGCCCTTGCCCTTGCCCTTGCCCCTCAGAGTAGTTGACGAAGACAAAGCCGTCCTTCTCGTCGATGCTAAGAGTGTCGGACCAACGGCGCGAGTCGTCCGAGCTGCTGTCCATGGACCAGGAGGCCGTGGCCCGGGGTGCTGGGCCTCGGGGACGGTTGTTGTGGGCGGGGCCAGCGTGGTGGTTGTGGGCCGGGCTGGGTTTGGCCTCGCCGTTGCTGCCCGCAGCACTGACGCTCTGCTCTTCGCCCTCGGATTCGCTGCTCTCGTCCTCGTGAGTCTCACGGCCCTCTGAGGCTACACACACACACACACACACACCACACACACACACACACACACACAAGAGGACAAACAGGATGCACATACACACACACACACACACACAAGAGGACACAGGTAAGATCCTGTTGCTCTACACGCCTTCAGTGCTGCCTTCACAGCGCACTGGTGAAAGATGAACAGAGACAGGTGTAGAGCTCTGCCTAAGAGATACTGCAGCTCCTTGTCTGCATGATGCAGTGCTATGTGGGTCAGAAACGGGTCGATGTTCACGCGTGAGCAGAAACAGACTGTTCACACAGTACAGCTCTCACTGTCCCTGTTACTCTCTCCCCAAATGCACCATTCAAAACAGTGTTCTTCATAACAAGCACGTTCACATGTGGAACAGCATTCAGAACTCCTGCGGTGTGTGTGGGTGTTTCAATCTGTGTGTGTGTGTGTGTGTGTGTAGGTGTGAGTGAGTGCTGACAACAGCCCTGGTCATTTGTAGAACTGCTGACTCATTGTTCACCTCATTCAGAACTCTGACCTAGCCAATCCACAAGACTGCTCCTGACAACAGGTGCATTCAGATGCAGAACTGCTGAGACATGGTTTACACAAGCCCATCATATTGCTAAGGAAAAAATGACCAAGCCATTATTGATGGCACTGTGCTTGAGAAGATAAAGGCTTCTGAAGTGCATTGGTAGCAAACACTGATGCTGAGATGCAGTGTACTTGCAGCTCACTGGCAGAGTGCAGAGTGATTGAAAGTGAAACTGCTGAGTCATGTTTGACAGTAGGGTGCAGTGTTTCTGGGGGTGGAGTGGAGGAGGGGTGCTGTTTTGCTTACCCATCTTCTCCTCCCCACAGCAGTCATTCACTTCGGGAGGCTCCACCGGCTCTGGAGCAGGGGTTTCTGGGACTTGTAGAAACTCCATCCTCCAGAACTGGAAAAGAAGAAATGGCATTTTACCAAAAAGAACTAAGCACTTCATTACTATTCAACATCTTCGTCTGCCAATGTCTCAATGCTGAGTGCTGCCATTTATGAAGAGCACTTCATGTGCAGGATGTCTTCAAGTTTTATGCAATCAAACTGAACTGGGTCATCCAAACACACACTTCCAGTTATTGTCTCACTCATAACAAAAGAAATCCAAAGAAACACAGGAATTCATTTCTGTTTTTTTAACCCCCGCTGTCTTGACCTGACCTTAATCCCAAATTCCTGATTTCATACTCTAGAACCTTTTCCAACATTGACTCAATTTTACATTTTTTTATTATTATTATTTTTTGGTTAATCAGTGAAGGAATTTGTATTTCACCCTGACAACGCCGTCGGAATGTCCGGTGACGATGACGTTCTGCGTGTCCCACTCGTTCATCTCGGAGACGCAGCAGCACAGGATCTGCTGGCTGCGTCCGGTGAAGGTGTTTGTGCTGGCAATGGGGCTGCCATTGATGCTCCACACGTGGATGTAGGTGCCCGCACACGACACAATATCCCCCTGCAATGCAGTCACACACACACACACACACACCACACACACACACACACACACACACACAAATACTTAATAAAAGGCCTTCAGTTGCTTTTGGCTGCTTGTATTCAGTTGTGCTGCACTGGTATCTACTGGAAGAGTCAAAAACAAAAACATGTGCTCACACGAACAGTGTCACTTATTCCTTCAGCTTAGGTTGTCAAGTCTAAGCTCTGCCTGCATTAGTATTTAGATGCTGCAACTACCAAGGAGGAGCAAGACAGGAAGTAGTTAAGTAATATTTCTGAGGCTGTGGTATTGACACACCAGCCACGGCTATTCTCTGAAGCAACTCAGACATTCCTGTTCTTCAATGGTTTACCATCGTGGTATTGTTTAACTAAGGGAAGTTGGCCTCTGGTTGTTGTAAAACTGCAATGAAGGGAATGATGCCCCCTTTGTTGCTGCAGACTGCTATGAATGTGAATTTGTTTAGAGCATATGTGTGGGTTGGGTGGGGCTGTGTATCACTGCAGATGGATATGTTTGTACATGAGAGTAAGTACGACTGAGTGTGTTTGTTTGTGTGTGTGTGTGTGTGTGTGTGTGTGTGCCATTACACAGAAAGGACATTCATTGCAACCCTAACTGCAAGCTTCACTGATGCAGTGAGGCAACACAGTGGTGCAGTGGCCTCTCAGTGTCTGTATATATGTGTGAGTGTGTGTGTGTGTGTGTGTGTGTGTATAAGTGCCACACTCACGGTGAGCTCGTTGATGCAGAGGGCAGACACAGGCGCGCGATGGCCCCTGAGCTGGGTGATGAAGGCCAGCTTGTTGAGGTCCCAGATGATGCAGGTGCGATCCCTAGAGCCACTCACCACTATGTGATACGCCGAGGACGCCGTCAGACACGTCACAGCGTCAGTGTGGCCCAAGAGAGCCTGAAATCACACACACACACCAGTTAAAAAGACTGATGACTAGAGAGGCAGAATATTTATGGAACAGTATCAAACATTTATGCTGCATAAAGCAGAACCCCCATAATGTGTGTTACATGATATTTTCAATACTGTGCAGAGATCACATGATTCAGTTAATGATGCAGCCTAGAATAAGTCTTTGCAGAACTATTTATATTAGAAACAGTAAATTATAATAAGTATAGGCTTACATACATACTTATTTAGATCAGATCAATACAAGATCAATGCATTTCAAATGTATGAGTGGAAGGAATCAGGCCACTGCCTTTCTTGTGGAGTAAGAGTGAGTGAGTGTGTGTGTGTGTGTGTGTGTGTGTGTGTGTGTGTGTGGTGTGTGTGTGTGTGTGTGTGTGTGTGTGTGTGTGTGTGTGTGTGTGTGTGTGGTGTGTGTGTGTGAGGGTATTTGACCACCTGTTATATATGGACATATTTGAACCTCTGTCTGTTCAGCGAGAGTGAGTGTGTGTGTGTGCGTGTGTGTATGTGTATTCTTGCCAAGTCTCACCTGTTTGAGGGCCAGAGTCTTGGCTCTCTCTTTGGATGTGCCGGTCTCCCACACACAGATGGCCGTGCTGGTTCCTCCAGTGATGACCAGCTTGGGGTTGGGGGAGATGGCACACAGGATCTTGCCCCACTCCGACAGACACTCATACACAATCACAGCCTACAGGAGGCGACACAGAGAGCACAGTCACATCACTCTGTCCTTGCAAGCTTTCTGCTTTCCACCAGCTAACTGATATGTGTGTGCAAGAACATTGCACTTGCATTGAAATATTAAAATGATGTGTTCAACAGAACGGCTGAGTATACTATGTATTTAAGATATGGCATAAGATTAAGAGCAAATTTTGGGTGCAAGTTCTGGATCTTTTCCAATATTCCATACCCCCACTAGATGGCACTGTTGTGCTGCAACAGAAAATATAGTTGCCAAACAGCACTGGTATTCACAGCAAATCTCATAAACACCAGAGCCACTGCGACATCTCTGCCACCCACCACACCCACCCATCTACCACTCCCCATAACTTCTCTCTCCCTTTTCTTCCCTGCTGGAGCCCCCCGCTCCCCCGTCCTCTTGGTGAAAACAGATCTGGGATCTGGGGGGGGGGGGGCAGACACCCCGTGATGCAGGTGTTTACAGCTGATCTGACAGTAGAATTCCTTTCGCTACTGCTGAACTGAAGAGAAGTCAAGTCACAATGCGTCTGTGTCTGTGTGTGCCACTGTAACGTGCAGTGTGCGTGTGTGTTTGTGTGTGTGTGTGTGTGCACGTGTATGTTTTTCACAGGTGTGGCTAGGTTGTGTGCTGGTCGTCTTTCTCTCTCCCTCCCACACACAGACACAGGACACACATAAATGCAAACACACATGGGCTTCCTGACCTTGTCGGACTCGTAGTTGGCCAGCCGACAGCTGAGATCTGCGTAGCCCCAGGCGAATGTCTTGTTCCAGACAGGTGGAACCAGGACCTTATTCTGCTCCACTGCCAGGATGCCCTTATCAGTGCACACTATCTGGCCTGCAGGGTCCTTCAGCTCTGTGACACACACACAAGGGCATTCAAATACACATGCAAAAAGACACACACACACACACACACACACACACACACACACAGTAAGTTTCATTTCAGTGATGCTGCAGTGTCCTGGTTAACAAAACCACAATAACAACAACAACAGCAGAGGTCACAGTAATTCAAAAAGGGGCCACCCCAGTCCAGACAGCTCCACACCAAAGACCGCAGAGCAGTGCAGCTCCTCTGTCTCCTAACCCTTCACACACACACACACACACACACACACACACACACACACACACACACACGCATATACACACACACACACACACTCCCCTGACGCCAGTGTCACCCTCACAGACAGCCACGCTCTAATTGTCCCCAACAGGGGTGGCCAGGGCCAGCCCTTCATCCCTATTAAACACTTAAAAAACAGCTTGGTGCAGGACAGTGTTTCTCCGTGAGAAAACTATGAAAGAAGACAAGCTTGTGGAGTAACACAGAATAACAAACAAACAAAAAAAAAAGACAAATGAATCAAACTGCTGCCACAAGAGATCATTTCACAAGCCACTGTGAGATACTAATTAATGGATTGATATTCGAGCCAAATGCTATTTACAACTACTTGCTTTCTGTATTTACAGTGTTAATATACACATTGTACAGTCTTTTGAGTCGGAGGACAAACCATTTCACTATATGTTGTACTTGGCATTCTTTTAACTAATCAAATTTGAATTCGATTTTTTTCAATAAAACAATAAGAAAAGAACAGAATACTATCAGAGTAAGTCATGTCATCTCTGAAGCCCAACTGCTCTGCATGGGTAAAGGGAGAAGAGAAACGGAGCTGGTGAGGTCACCGACCTTTGACCGGGGCCAAGGAGGGCCGCAGGTTGTCTAGGTGATGGAAGAAGATCTTGTCCGTGCTGAGGGAAGCTGGCACGCTTGCGGGCTCGCCGTTGGCACGGCCACGCACTCGCTTGGGCGGGTGGGGCTTCTTGAAGAGCTGAGAATACACAAATGCAAACGCACACGGAGAGACACACAGACACGCATACACACACACACACACACGTAAACAGACACGGAGAGACACACAGACACGCATACACACACACGGAAACAGACACGGAGAGACACACAGACACGCATACACACACACGTAAACAGACAATGTTGTCAAAAGATGGCCAATCTTCTACAAGATCACCACAGACAAATAACATCTCTCTGTGCAGAGAAATAAAACAAGGGACGCTGTCAGGAACAGAAAGATCTAGAAAGGTGTTGCTTAGTGTGACTCGTGTTTGCCAAAATCATCCTGACAGAATTTGGACAAGTTTGATGAGGCTTAGCATTAGCAAGGACATGGCTGTGTCCCAACTGTCCAGAAACAAGACAGCTGGACGGTAAGCTGACTAAAACAAGCAAACTCTCTCTGACGCGACGGACCAGACTAACAAAGTCTAGCCATTCTTTCACCTGTGAATATTCTTTCAAAAAAACACTTAAGATGACATCAGCAACTTTCCATTTTGGATCCATCCGATCGGACCGCTACCTGTTTGGGGATCTGGCCGAAGTTGTTGATGAACCCGATGGTGGCGGTCTCCTTGAGCGGGTCGTTGATGTTGTAGATGTCCACCTGGCCCTCGTAGAAGAGGTGGTGGAACACGTTGACTGCCTCCACGGCTGGTGGCCCCTGCTGCTTGTAGCCAAAGATGAGGTCGATCCACTCATGCAGGTGGGCGCTCACATAATCACACTCCAGGGCCTGGACAGAGGAACAGAGCCAAAGAGATCATGTAAGGGACAGAAGGGACAGAATCTAACACACTAACATGTTTACCTCAAAAAAGTAGTAAAAAAAAACACTAGTTAATAGTTAAATGTATTCATGGTGCCATCACATTAAATTACTGGTAATAATTAATAAATTAAATGATTACATTTTTTGGCAGGTAAACCTCTTTCGTGAGTGTATAGGCAAAGATTTTAGGTCTATCAACCAAATGTACAGCTATTACATTATTTGGGAAGTGAAAAGGACAGCAATAAGGCTTGTGGTTCCCACCTGTCTGTGCACTCGGATGAACTCCCGCGGATCTCCTTTAGCCCAGGGAGGCAGAATCACGTCTCCCAGCCGCGTGCCATTCTGTTTGCTTCCTGCAGGAATAACCGGCACATGACACACACACTGTCGGATTAAAAGAGACCTCACACTGACTCAGAAAACACAGCAGAAGGTAGGTGTGTGTGTGCGTGTGTGTGTTGGCAGAGTGTAAGTTTGTGTGTGTGTCTCTCTGGATTTATGTGGAAGTGTGGACAGCAATTCTAACCTAGGTCAAAGTTGTTGGAGTTGAGCATAAACTCAGGGAGGTAGAAAAACTCAGGGATGAGCTCTTTGACGTCGGCCATGTTGTGTTTGGAGGCAGACAGCCAGGCCTCCCTCACGCTGTGGAACATCCGGTCAGCCAGGTCAAAATGACCTCCCTGCAGCCACAACCAAACAAAAACAGCACAATCAGAGTGTGTGTGTGTGTGTCTGCCTACTGGGTGGTCTATAGGTTTGCCTATGGATAAAACTGCAGACAAAATTAGAGTGTTCCCCTGTGGTAGTCTGTGGTAGTGCAGACAATGAGATACTCAAAACAAAAAGCAGAGACTGATACAGGACATACATACACAAATATCCACAAAAAATACACTGAAACGGCATTTTGGATCACACACACACACACACACACACACACACACACACACACACACACACACACACATATATATATAACAGGGATTGCCAAGCTATGTTACATTCCAGCCTCCCTAAGCCACAATAAACACAAGTAAAACTGCAAAGCAAAAACACATGCTGGATACACACAACCACATTAAAACAACCTCTCAGGCTCAGAGTTAGTATCACGTAACAGCACACAGAATCAAAGTAGACTGAGATGTATGTAGACGTTTAAACATCAGAGGGTTCAACCTGTGTTGGTATGTTGGTACGCGTGGCGTTGTCTCACCTGTAAGCGCAGGAAAATCTGGGTGAAGGGCTCCATCCTCACCAGGTAGGACGCCACAATCATGGCTGAGGAGTAGTGAGTGCCATAGTGATAGGCCGGTGTCTCACCTGAGGGGTAAACACACAAACAAACAAACACACACACACATATACACACACACACACACACACGCACACGCACACGCACACGCACAGAGCGAGAGAGAGAGACCTAAATTAACATGCTGATGGGACACATTTTTAAATGGCAGCAGATGGTATCTCCCTCCTCAGGGAGGGTAATTATTCTGTGCATGTTTGTGTTTGTGTGTTTATGTGTGTGTGTGTGTGTGTGTACACAATGTAAGCCCCACACCATTTGGATCCTCCCAGTCTTTGAACCTCTTCTTGTACTGGATGAGCCGGTCATCTGTCTGGGCACCCATTGGCTTAGCCAGGTTGCGGAATGTCTTTGGGTTGGTGAGATCCAGTTCCTAAGGAAGTAAAGTGAGTGAGTCAATGATGATGCCCTGATCAAGGCTAATACAGTTAGCAAGGACCACATCATACAGTAAATTACAACTAGGTCTTTCATTGTTAGCAAGTTACTAACTATGTATTAAGCACTTATTAACTATTAACTCGTTATTGGGGATAACTGCAACACTTGCCTCTGAATCATAGTCAGCCAGGATCCAGGGAAAGACAGGATACTGCATCAGGTCATTGTAGGAGCGACCAGCCAGAGTGTTCAAATGCATCAAGTACTGGAAGTTACTGATCTCTCCACGCTGTTAAAGAGGAAAAAAAAAAGTTGGACTTTAAAAGACTTTTTCTGTTGGGCACATTTTGTCTGTGATGTTGGCACTTTGGTTGACTTTCTCTCCCACAGGCACCTTTCCTCTTTCTGAACCTCCTCCTCACAGCTCTGCATTACTGATGCTTGCATTCCATCCACACACTCACATACATTCTATTTCTCTCCCCTAGACATCTTCATTTTGACTGCAGTATCTTAATTATTTTTGACTGCTTTTAAATAAACATATTTCGGTTAACCAAACCACGCTGTCTATCTCCCTCTTTATGTTCCGGTTCTGAGCCAGATGTAACAGATATCATATCCCTTGATCTTTAAACACAATCTCAATCACTAATTGGGAGCAAATGACAGTGTTGCTGTGGGTGGTGCATATAGCTGGTAGCTGAACTCACCTCCCATCTCTGGGTGACAGACTTCTCACCCACCAGAGTGCTGAGGAGCCCCGAGCTAAGGAGTGGGAATATAATAAGATCTTAAGACAGCAGCTCAGTGGACACATTACAACTACCTCTGCTGAATAAAATCACAGATGTCTGTAGAATTTGTGTCGGGTAGGTGCACTAAAATGTGTGTTTGTGTGTCTGTGACATGTCTGTAGGCTAAAACATACAGCAACATACAGTAAGAGTGTGTAGCGTCTGTGTCTCTGTACGTGTGCTCAAGTGTGTGTCTGTGTGTCAGACAAGTCTGCAGGTTGAGACCAGGATGCTCACCCCTGTTCCACACTGGTGTTTGGTCTCTGCCCAGAAACTGATTCGGAACTGTCAGCGAGGGAGGGGACGACTGCCAGGAACCTGCCGACAATATGACACGCACAGTTAACCTCTTATGGTTCATTCTTCCTTATGAACGCTTGATCATGTAGATGTACACATCCATGCAGTAAACTGTACCTCTGGTAGACTTTATTGCGCACTCCTTTCTGGAAAGCCAGCAGGTAATTTCGTCCGTCCCCTGAGAACACCTCTACCGCCATTGGCTATAAGAACAAGGCAAGAGTGAATATTAGCGTAACATCCCACTGGGGTGCTCAAGCCTGTGTGTTAGTATGTGTGTGTGCGTGCGTGTGTGTTCCATTTCCTCGCTCACCTGCAGCAGGTAGCGGCGCTTGTGCACCTCCTTGATGTCCTCATAGGCGAAGATGCTGCAGGTCCTCTTCAGCTGACTTTGGCTCTGACGTGCTCCTCTGGGAATGATGGGCTCATGCATACTACACACACACACAGAGGAAAAAACTAGTAAGTTAACACAAAAAATACGTAATTGCACACACAAAAAAAACATGGAAAATACACACAGAAACACACGTTCAAATATGCAAGATATACACACACACACACACACACAGACACACACACACACACTCTTACTTGCTCTACTCTACTCAATGTCATAATTAACCCTTGTGTGTGAGGTCAGAGTGTTTCTGGAAAGGTCTTGTGTATAAATAGATCCTCCAGACTATACTAAGGCATGGCGGAATGAACTAGATCAATAGTGTCTGACATTCAGACAGCTGACAGTGACGTGCTCTTATTTAGGAGCCTGCTAGTGTGTGTCAATCCTGGGGAATCCTCCAATAGATTCAACTCTGTGCACTCCATATCCACACATACCAACGTCAATAGGTGTGTCCCACTAAAATACATAGTGAAAAAAAGCCTGTGTGTGTGTGTGTGTTTACTCCAGTGCTTACTCATGGTTGTGACTGCCACAGCTATCAGACTGGATGTTGCTTTTATCATCATCGTGTGTGTGTGTGTGTGTGTGTGTGTGTGTGTGTGCAATGATCAAGCAGCAGAAGTGCGTGTGTGTGTAATAATCAAGCAGCAGAAGTAGCTGCAGGTGTGTCTTACTTGGGCGGGAGTGTCTCGATGTCTCGAATCTCGCGCGTGACGGTCATGGTGAAGCCGTCAATGACGTAGAAGTGCTCCTTGCCAAATAGGAGCAGGCCCTCGCTGGTGTCGAGGCCCTGGACGCGTGCACACCGATACATGTGCTGGATCTATGGACACACACACACGCACACACACACATCAGTTCAAAGCCACAGTATGTTTTCTGCAATGATACTATCCCAAAGTTGGAGACGAAAAACTGAAAAACAACTGTTCGACTGTTTTTAACAGCATGTTGAATATTAATATGCGTTTCAGTCTGACTACCACAGTGAACAAGACCTTTTGAATGACTGGACTAGACTTGCATTCAGCTCTGCTACAGTCATATTTCTGAGCAACACAAAGGAAAAGACCACAGTCTATCAGGCGTTAAATAATTCATGCATCACAGAACAAAGTTCTTCAGAACTGCTCCAGCAGTGTGTGTTAGTCATTTGAAAATGTTCAGCCTGAGCCGGGCCTCCCATCAGTGCAGTGCAGTGCAGTGCAGTGGTCTAAGCCACTGGCGCTCTCTCCACATCAACAGCGTTTGATCTCACTCATGTGGCTCTCTCACGAGGAGGCAAACACACACACACACACACACACACACACACACACACACACACACACACACACACAGAGAGGTTCATTCTTTTCCTGACAGTTACTCAGCTATTCTAAAGAAAATTAGTGGCAGACACACACATACACACACACACACACATTTCTCATGAGCATTAAGCTCTGCTATGAGTTTCTCTTGCCTTCAAAAGAAATGTGGGTGTTATCATGATGACCTGCTGTGAATGAGAGTGTGTGACTACTAGGGGTGTCTCAGAATTTTGGAGGACAAACACACACCCACGGCATGGCACAGCACAGCACAGCACCAATGACAGTGGTTACTGCTTCATCATGCTGTTTGAGAGGCAACTCAGGGACTAGTCAGAGTCCCTCTGACGCACATTCACACAGATGAAACAGCACACAGAATCTGCGCAGACAAAGAACCTATGATGGGAAGGCAAATGACAGAGAGTCTGGGCCTAATGAATCTGTGTCTCAAACACACACACACACACACACACACACACACACACACACACACACACACACAGATGGATACAGAGAGGTGCTGAGTGTTTAATGCGAGACAAGTCTTTGTGTCTCAAGTGCACACACACACACACATCTGTGGTTTCAATACGGAAGGTGTTTCTTTTTAACACACACACACACACACACACACACACAAAAATCTATTTCAGCTTGCTGTTATCTGAATCTGCATGTGATAGGGACACAGACACAGACAGACACACACCTTCTCTCCCTCCTCCAGGAGGCGCAGCAGTGTGGTGTTGTCTGTCTTCTGCTCCTCCTCTGCTCCTGACTCCAGCAGCTGCTCCTGCAGGCCCTCCTGACTCTCCTCATCCTGGCCGTCAGCCGTGGAGCGTGACCGCTTTAGAGGAGCCTTCACCAGACCTACACACACACACACACACACACACACATTACACTCACATTTAAGTCAGGCAGGTCAATATCAGTTGCATTTACATTTCTCACTCATTCTCATGCATCTAATATCAATGAAGTACTTCAATACTTGAATGAAGCACACACACACAGACACACACACACAGAGACACACACACAGACACAGACACACACACACACACACACACACACACTTTGAGTCCTTCCCACTGGCGTACCTTTGACCCTGGCGATGGTGTCCTCTCCATGCTCAGGCTCGTGCTGCGTGGTCTCCCCCTCGGTGCTGTGCTCCACTGAGTGCTGGTACATGCCTGGGTTGCCCGACAACAGACGCATGTAATACTCCTTACTGTCGTAGCTGATGGCCCGCCGGTACCGCGCCGGCTTCTGCTCCGGTCATAGGTCACAGAGAGGGGGGTGGGGGAGAAGAGGGATAAAGAGAAAGTGTGAGAGTGAGAGATTGTGTCTCGAAATCAAGGCTGGGATACCTGCATTTTGTGAAGGAGAAATACCCTCTCAATTCTCTGTGATCACATTCATTAACTATTCAAACAGTTCTCAATGCCTTGAATAAACATGTAAACAAGACTAAACACAGTTGTGAGACACACACACACACACACGCACGCACGCACGCACACAAACAGAAAGCACGCTCTGCATATAGCCAGTGAGGGCTAGGCTGCAGCATGCTGTGACTTTTTGGCTCACACATCAAGTGACTAAACAAGCAAAGGACTGGTGGGAAACAAACATGTAGCAGAAGCTTTAGATGGAAATATGTGTGTGTGTGTGTGTGTGTGTGTGTGTGTTCCTTAGATGTGTTTACAGCATGCTTGAACATGAGTGTGTTAAATCAGTAAACACGCTGTCGTCAAAGACTGTGTGTATTTCTGCATAAGAGGCTTAAAGGCTCGCCTATCTCGGCCCACTTGGGACTAGTTCCTCACATAATCAGCGGAGTGTTTGTTGACTCATGGGCACAGACAAGCACAAACATGCTGGGCACATCTGATTTACCACCCCTGGGCACCATGAGGACCTAACTGGCAAATAAATGCTCACTGTTTACATACCACGCATCATTATAATTAACTCACAATTAACTGTGTGGTTTGCTAGGACTGAAATGGCATTCTTCAGTGTGTCTTAAGACTTAAGATTGCTTAAGTGCACCAAAGGGCGAGGCTACATATTAGTTAAGTGTTTTCTAATGCCTGTTAATGTTACCTCAAACACGTAACCACATACAACCTAAGAACACCACCATGTTTGGGCCAAACTGTGCGATGTCAAATAGATTTGTATGCTAAAGCTTCCTTGTTTTCTTTTTTTTCTAGTGTAGCCAAGACATGCTCAAAAGTCAGGCCAATAGTCTGCACACCAAACTCAAATCAATAACAGAGGTCTGTGGTTAGTGTCACAGCACGATGGGTCCTTCTCTGATTTTACACAACAAGCAGGCTTGATGCTGGAAGTGACTAACACTAATACCTCATCAAAGTGCAGCGGACCTACTAATCTTGTTAAGCCTTATTAGGCAAGGGTCAAAGATCTGAGTCCCATATCAAGAGATGGGGAGGTGGAAAGGGAAAGAGAGAGATGTGGAATTAGCTGTCCAGGCCATTCTTCAGCAAACATGCGCCCACACAACCAGAGCACGGATCACTCCGTTATGCAAAGCTGACTTGCGGAATGTGTTCAAGTTTCCATGGATACCTGGAGAGGGCCAGCTGCCATTAAGGGCACAGGAGGCGGGGCCTAAATTGGAAGGGAGTGAATACTGTAGGGCATGTATGTCAACACCAATTATTTTTTAAAAGACTTTTTAAAACTACTTTAGCAACTGCCATGACAGATATTTAAAACATCTAAATAAATAAATACATAAATAAATAAATAAATAAATAAATAAATACACAAATTAAACAAATTAGGTCTAAATAAACAACACACAGACTGAACAGGTCCAAAAAATCTTAACTGCCTGCAGGAAATTCTGTGAGGCCGGAAAGTAAGGCATTGAGGATTTGCACATGTTCACTGTTGTAACAACATTTAAAACCAATTACTTGACCCAGGTTTGACTTGTATAAAATGTACTTGCGTCATGCACCTTAACATTGCTGACAAAGGGCCCCATTGAGGTGCAGATTGGTGGCCTATTTCAGCCTAGCGTCCGCTTTGACATTTAATCGAGGGAACAATGAGCAGATCTTCTATGCTAACAGCTAACTGAATGCATGATAAATCAGTTTAACACAAGCCCCCTCCACTACAATTAGATAGCACAACGATGCTAATGAAATTATGCAGGCTGACCTTTCCAGACATCATGAGGCTGAACCCTTGGGTTAAGTATACTGAGAAGTTTCTGGTGGCCACTGGACAACGTTATAATTGTCTTTTCCACTACATGTACCTTCAATGAGGTGGAAATCATTCAATAACACTCTATTCAACAGGCAGAAAGTTTAGCTTTAGGTCATTCAATTAATTTGGCATACTGCTATTTTAAGGAACAAATCACCTATGCGGTGAAATACGAAACCAAAAAATATGTGCAAGTTATCAGCATAGGGTCAGCAAGCTAAATCTTGCTCACCACAGTAGACCAAGAAACAGAACTTAAAATCTTTTTAAAACAAAATGCAATTATTAAAAGGCCAACTTGTTCTTGTTCTTGATGTGTTGCTGATTATCAACTACATGGTGTGTTTGTATTTAACAATTTAACAAAAGTTGATCAAATGAATCCAAACCTGTGTCATTTGTGGTACATGACCACGGTTACACACCTGGTGGTTGCTAGAGGTGGACTCCTGCTCAGGTACGTAGGGGTAGTGAATGTAGAAGAGGTCGTTGCGCACCATCTTCTTCCTCATGCGGCACGGCCCCTCCGTCATGTCCAGCTGAAACTTGTCCAGGTGCGAGCCAATGGGAGGACCCCAAAGGCCACGTTCCCGTAGCAACTCGTACTCAATGCCCGCCCACTCGTCAGTCACATACTTCAGAGCGTTTTGCTGCCTCTGTTGAGAGTGGAAGGTAAAAAGAGACAATGAGCAATTTTATCTTTGCACTGAAATGCTCAGTGCTAATCCAAGAAAAGCATCAGCATCCAATAAGAATTTATACTGCAATTTATAGCAACTAACTTGCATGTATGTGAAAATGCATGTATGCATCATGGAAACTTCTTTCTAATAGGAACAAACTTTGGGCCCAACTTGAAAGGGGGGGGGAGTCCATGTGCCTAAGAGTCCATTCATAGTCCAGGTGACTCACTTGTTTTACAATTGAGTGTCAAGTGTCATTTGACAAAATCAGACATAAAAGATAGAGAATGACTGCGTCACAGAGCATATCAATTTTTTTTTAATACCATAGACGCTGTGACATACAACAGAATTTGGTTTTATCAGCATTCAACATTCTATAGCGTGTTGCTGTGCTCACAGAATGGTCATTGTTCTTCTGTGATGAGCTATAATACTAGCACATGCAGGCTACAACTCTAAAGAGAAAAAGATGATGCCTTATTCAATGTTTTCTTGCTGGCATAGAACAATGATGGCCTACCGTATTCTACAGCTGTCAACAGCCATTTTTTTTTGTTAGTTCGGACTATAAATGAGCCCTATGGCTCACTAGTGAAAGACCATTGCTTCCATTACCCACTTTCTGTATTTAAACAGCATGCAAGAGTGAGACATAAAGTCATGACTCACTCTCGCACACATGAATGCGCTCATCCCTATCCAGGAAATCTGATTAGCTTGCTGTAATGAAACGAAGTTTGGGAGCTCGGAGAGCTCGGCTGTCCTTCAGGTGTCAGACACTGCCAGGCCTGATGTATATTAGCTATTCAGATTCTCAGCCTGCCTAGTCTCAGGAGAGCTGGGTCTCACAGTGAAGTGGTGAAGCCAGGGATTCACACAAGTGTGTCGCTGTTCCAGGATTTATCAGGAGTTTTCTAAACCATTTTGTATAATTGCCTCATTTCAAGTCTTAAATGACAATGTGTCTGCTAACCTCAAGCCCTGCAGGTGTGTGTGTGTGTGTGTGTGTGTGACACATTCTGATGGGCACAGACTGAAAGGCCTGCAAGCAATGTGAATACATTCAGTGGCCAAAGCACCAGAGAGCAGAGTCAGAGAGTGGAAAACTTTGTGAAACATTAGCAATCAAAGAAAACTTTCTTTCAATAGAGACAGGGGACACACAAGAGAAAAGAGGAGAGAACACGCAAGTAAGAGAAAGGCAGAAAAGAAAGCATCCAATTCTGATGATAAAAGCAATATCCAATCTGATAGCTGTGGCAGCCACAACCATGAGTAAGCACTGGAGTAAACACACACACACACACACACACACACACACAGACTTCTCACCTCCTGGTACTCCTTGTACTGCATTGCGACGAGGTCTCTCACCACAGCTATGTGAGTGAACATCCACTGGCAGGTCTCCTGTGGAGACAGAGGACAGAAATGAGTTCATCATCAACCTGCTGTGACAGCACAGCAAGCAGTTGTGCCACCCATGTGTGTGTGTGTGTGTGTGTGTGTGTGTGTGTGTGTGTGTGTGTGTGTGTGTGTCAGAATCACAACGCTGAGCATTAAAACACCAAAGGTTCAAGCCACAATAAAATGGTAGCCGTGACTAAAGCAATGTGAGTTCCAACACTAACCATGGAAAAGGCCCTGGTTGTGAGCTAATCAATGCGTTCTAACACACATTCAGTGTTACTATCATTTCCATCACCAGCCTGCATGTGAAATGCAAAGCTACATACAGTATTCCATGCATTGGTATAGCTGTGGTGTGGATGTATCAGCATCTTCAACTAGCACAATATTTGCTAAAAACCTCTGGTGCCCGACCATGCGTTTGCTGGTTCATTTGACACATGTCTTTGTGTGTGTGTTTGTGTGTGTGTGTTTGTGTGTGTGTGTGTGTGTGTGTGTGTGTGTGTGTGTGTGTGTGTGTGTGTGTGTGTGTGTGTGTGTGTTACCTGTGCAGAGAGGTTGTTTTTATTGAGGCTGTTCTCCTTCTTGTTGCGTCGAGCTCCGGTCAGCTTGGACAGGCCAAAACCACTGCTGACACGTGACAGCTTTGACTGGGTCGCCGGTACCAAAGCCTCCCCCCTACTGATACACTTCTTCTCATGGACTACAGAGAGAGAGAGAGAGAAAGAAGGGAAGAGAAAATTGAAAAAGAGAGCCGAGATTATGAAATGGCTTGGTGTGTGGTGAGCCTTTTGTTCAGAAACGGTGAAGAAATCACTCAACACTCTGCCAGACATCTGTCTGCCTGCCAAAAAGCCCAGACTACCCATGCCACCATTTGCTAGCTGAGTGGGCGATTACACAATACTGCATCATACCACTGGATAACCAACTGACCCATTCATAAGGTTCCACATTCTTCCTGAACCGACAACATCTGGCCATGTGTTCACCTGTGTGTTCTTGTTGTGAGTAGAGTGTGTGTGTGGAGTGTGTGTGTGTGTGTGTGTTTGTGTGTGTATTCCCGCCAAAAAGTAAGAATTATCTATTTCACCATTTACTACCTCTGTGTGTGAGTGTGTGTATGTTTACGAAATAAGCGTGTCACGCAATCCACTGGAATTGAACAGCTAAAGGTTGCATAAGTACAGGGAGGCAATGATTTCAGAAACACTCTATAATCAACCAATCCATGAGTAATCACATTCTTCCTGAATGTGTGTGTGTGTGTGTGTAACTCACTGAGGTGATTTTGCCAGCTCTTGGCGGCTGGCTCCTCGAGGGCGGGCCGTGCGGTCACTATGTCAACGTGTCCACGGTCATTGGTGGGCAGAGACACCTTGAAGATCTCCTCCAGCATCTGCCTCTTGCTGTGCATCAGCTCCGTCCACACACGGTTCACTGCCTTCAGCAGCAGCTGGCGACCTGCAAACACACACACACACACACACACACACAGTTATGTCAGTTCAATTACAGTCACAAAAAGTAACTTTTTCAAAACTCTGTTCATGAAAGGCATTGGAAATAAGAGCTTTTATGCTATTTTTTGACCAACAAAGAAATAAGAATATCGATCACATAATATTACAATGGCCAGCCAAGATACTGTGTCATCTTACGGAAGTGTTTACTGACACTGATACGGAATCATGTATAGAGTCCACAGAATCCTTTACCATGAGCTGCTCGGTGTTTAACAACTCTGTTCTGTACAGAGTGGCCAATATGGATGTCAGATATGGTCTCATTTCAATTTACAGCGATATGATGATCTCCCAATTAAAAACTCCTGATCTGATGTGATGCTAGTCTAATTCTGGGGTTTTCACAGTGGATGCCGTGATGGTTGTCATCTACAAAACATTTTCATGTCCATGTACATGCCTAAATTACTTTCAGCTAGTTCTTCAAACCATCGTTTATCTTTTCTCATCACAAGGCTTCCAGTCCCTGCCACATATTACATTTAGGCTGTTCTCCCAGAAAAGCTTACGCTCATTAGCGTACCATTTTTATTTACGAGGCACAAGAAAGTTCTGTCATCGCAAGCCCCATCAGGAATAAATTTAAGACCATGGCAAACGAGCAGTTGTCATTTCAGCTAGCTAACTAGATATTTTTGCAAATCGCCAAGGCTATGAATAAGGCATGAGAAATCAAAAGAATGCAGAAAACACTTTTTAAAGAGTGTTTAAAGACTTTTTAAAAGAGAAACATCTCTTGCTGTGGGACAGCAGTAGATTCGGGATGAGCGCTGAGACAGCCCGACCTATAAACGCAAGTTGGTTGAAAAAGTCGTTGGCTCCTTAAT
>PYXC01001932.1:0-45000 GCA_015244755.2 Tenualosa ilisha | reverse complement strand
CGCCCACGTTGCAGTACTCTGACTGGCTGCGGTTCATGCCCGTGTCGGCCGCAAAGGCCTTGAACTCTTCGGTGGGAGAGCCTGCTTCGTCATCAAGGTCGCTGACCTGCAAGAGACACGCCATCAAACGCTGTCTATCAGGACAGAATCATTTTCATTTCAACCGCTGCAATGTCTCAGTGAATTACAACCGTCAAAGACATTCAGAATATCGGTAGCAAAAACATTCATCCTCTGTCAGCTGGTATGAAAGCTAGGTGTACATAAAGCAAGCGAAGTATAGGTTTCCAGAAGTTTCCTTTGTTTTCTTTTTTTTTGAAAGTACAACAATAAGAGTACCATCTCGGAGTAGGGTCGGATGTTGAAGGGGAAGACTGTGGCAGCGAGGGCACACAGGAACTCCGGGCTGTGCCACATGGGGTTCAGGTCGGGCACGTTGTGGTACAGGTAACGGAAAAACTGCATGAGGGTAACGGGGTACTCTCTCAACCACGAGCCCTCCTCCTCTGACTGCCATGGCTGCAAAACACACACACACACACACGACAAACATTCAACGCATGCATGACGATTTCACTTTTAGGCCCAATGGTATTGATGCATGTGTGTCTACACATATGAATGTAAGCAGGCAGGCATGGTATTGTATTTTAAATAAATGTTGGGTGTATGTAATCTGGTGTGTGATCAGGAAGTGCATTAACATGTGTGGCTGAGTTTCTGCATATTTCTGATAACTATGCGCATTTGTGTACATGGTGTGTGTGTGTGTGTGTGTGTGTGTGTGTGTGTGTGTGTGTGTGGTGTGTGTTCTCACCAGGTTGAGCATGCTCCGTAGCATGGCCAGCAGAAGGAAGGCTGCCTCGGTGCACACGCTGTGGATGGAGTTCACCACTGTGGCGCTGGAGGCCGGCACACCAAAGATGAACGACCAGATGGAGTCCAGGTCAAACTGTGTACACACACACACACACACACACACACACACACACACACACACACACACACACACACACACACACACACACACACACACACACACAGCTTAACATACCAGACTCAGAATTCCATAGCGGGCATCTTGTTTTTATTATGCCATGATTGAAGCCGTGTACGCATCAGAACAACAGTACAAGCCACACACAAATGCATTCCTAATACCCCTACTTTTGCTCTGTGGTTTGGAGTGACGGCAGCTTACAACTTTCCAAATGAAAATCGAAAACACAGTCAAGTCCTTCCCAGACTACTCTCTCATTCCCCCTGACAAACATGCTCACAAACACCGCGCAGCTCAATATGTCATTCCGTGGAATATTATTTCAAATGCAGTTTTTCATTTGCACTGCAGACTTCAGCACCATTAAATCACTTGCGTACTAAAAGCAATACCATGTAAACAATGAGCTGTGGAGATGCAGTTCATTCAGTTCAATTCAAGAGTGTTGAGACAGACTGAACCACAGAGCACACAGCTATGAGAACTGGAATGAGTGAACACACACAGCAAACAGACACATGGAAACACTTCACACAGAAAACTAAAGTACTTGATGCTGGTGACGTACAATGAATAGACAAACACGCCACAACTCAAAATGAACATTTATGTAAAAATCAAATCAACATTTTAATATACTTTCTTAACCAATCCTGTTTAGTTGTCAACAAATCTACTTTATCACCATAAAAACCCAGTTGACAGTATAATGAGACACCAAAATAAAAGAGGTCTACACAGCCTAGCTGTATATAACGTTGGGTGGATAATGTACATGGCTGTTTGCCGTGATAATACAGATGAGGCGAGGATAACAGAGGCATCAGGATCTTGGACAGACTTCCACAAGTCCACATACAATGGATAATACAGATAATATTGAAAAACCAAGGACTGGCACACAACTACCAACTTTCTCACTTACATCAACACACACACAGAAAAAAAAAAAAAAACAGACACACACACACACACACACACACACACACACACACACACACACACACACAGGCTAGGGATGTCGATGTTAGTGTTGTTAGAGACATCTCTAGAGAGACAGTGCAGGAGTAGATACACCAACACACACACACACACACACACACACACACACACACACACACACACACACACACACAGAGAGAGACTGAGGGCACACACACAGTGGGGTGGCAGACTTTAGTTAGTAGTATTAAAAGGGGTTGGTACTGACATGTACCTGCAGGCTCTCAGGCAGCTCGCTGACGGGCTGCTGCAGGAAGAGCGCCATGAGCAGGAAGTAGAGCTCGGGCACGTTGGTGTGCTTGGGCAGCAACGCCTGCATGACGGGGAAGCCCGGGAAGTGGCAGGCGTCTCGGTTGATCTCACGGAGCGTGGAGCGGCCGCCCGCACTGCGGCCCACGTTAAAGCCTGAGAGGAAGAGGAGGAGGAGGAGGAGGAAGAAAAGGAAGACGGAGAAGATGATGAAGAAGAGGGAGAAAGAGGAAGAGGAGGATGTGAGACGTATGAAAGAGGGATGGGGGGACAAACAGCAAAGGAGAAAGAGGAGGAAAGGATGAATAGACACGGGAGAAAAGGAGAAGAGAAAAAGAGAGAAAGAGAGAAGGAGAGAAGTCAGAAAGAGTGCCATTGGAGAACAAAAAGTACTAACACTATTAAGACTCCTCTCACCGGAGAGAGAAGAGGCGGAACAAGCATCATTCACTTGAGAGCATCCAAACAACCCCCCCGAGCCTTACCCAGCACAGTCCCAATCTTGTTGGTCAGCACGGAGTCGGTGTGGTCCAGCCAGCCTCCTCCGGAGAGACCCTCCTTGAAGCGGCCCAGGATGGGCTGGTTGCTCAGCAGCACCACCAGGATCCAGAGTGCGGCCGTGACCGAGCTGGAGTGCAGGTGCTCCTCCATGAACATCAGCAGCCAGTCGAAGCCCAGCGTCCGCACCAGCTCCTCACACGCCCTGCAGGGGGCGCGAGAGAGAGAGAGAGAGTGTGAGTGTAAGTGTGAGAGCGAGAGCGAGAGTGAGAGTGAGAGAGAGAGAGAGAGAGAGAGTGAGTGAGTGAGTGAGAGAGAGAAGAGAGAGAGTGAGAGAGGAGAGAGAGAGAGAGAGAGAAAGAGAGAGAGAGGGAGAGAGGGAGAGAGAGAAAGTGCACAGGGCCTCAGTACACCACAGGAAGGTGGAACAACACCACTCACCTGGCAGTGCTTTTAGCAGTAATTTATTATTCAGAGGTACCCCGGTGTGGTGTAAATAAGAGGCGAGGTGTTGAATAAACACAAACTTTTTTTGTTTACATGCAGATTTCATCACCAAAACAAACTGTGCATTGCCACTAGGCCTGTACAAACATGATGAAATAACTACCAATCACATTAAAAAAAGATCTCCTGGGTCATTACTTTGCAATATTCTGAAACCCCAAATAAAATGAAACAGAAGTAAGAATATTTCAATTCAACACCACTATATTGCTCAAAGCCTGACCTGAATGTTTTCCACCACAATACACGTCAGGGGTTCTCACTCCTACCATTGCCAAGTCAAACGCTATTTATTGAGCCCACATTATTCTACACTATTCACTCATCCAGTTCTTTGACTATATGCTGGTATCAATAAACTCACTCCATTTGATCTAAAGTGAGAAACACAGTAACTCAGTGTAATTCCTCTATGTCATTCACAATGAGTACAGCAGGGGGAGCTGTAAAGCACCACTGTTGGACACCTTACAGTCATCTGAACAGATTCAGCATCAGGCCCGTCTGTGGCCATTTCTTCTCTATGAAATGGGTAACTGTTGGAAAACTAATTTTGGACCTGTCCCTAAGCTCAACACAGAGCTATAGTGTGACTAGGGGCGCTGCTAGTAATGTTGGGCCCTATGACCCAACGGAAATCATTTTGGGCCCCCAAAGCCTGATTACAATATTATTCATTATAATATTAAAATGTTCTCTGGGGGCCCCTGTCAGTGCCAGGCCCTTCAAATTATTATAACTTTTCTACCCCTGGCGGTGCCCCTGACTGTGATGATACTCTTTTAAGATCATCTAAGATTCCTAATGTTAGTTTTGGCTATTGTACCATTTGTGACGGTAGACTAAGGTAGACATGGCAGAGGATCTACTCTCTGCCCTTATAGGGCTCATCTCAAACCTCTTGCTGACCACTCGCTGTTCCTTCAGTGGGAAGATTTGTCTGCGTCAACTCAATGGAACTCAATGGTATTTGACGAGACTCAAGACTCAAGCTTATTTAATAACAACAGCTTATGTAACGCCTGACAGACGCCAGCTTAGCAGGGGAGGGAGATTGGGAGAGAAGAGTTGAAGAAGTTGAAGAGAAACACTGACAGAGGAGGAGAGTGCAGAAGACAGAGAAGAGAGGAGGGGAGAAGAAAGAGGGAGAAGGAGGGGGAGAGAGAGTGAGAGAGAGAGAGAGAGAGAGAGAAAGATGAGAGTGGTAGAATAGAGAAGAGCTGAGAGAGGAGAAGAGAGGAAGGGAGAGAGAGGGAGAGAAGAGGAGAGGGAGGTGAGGGGGATTAGATGAGAGAGAGGCAAGCAAGATCGGCCGGAGGAGCTCACTGCGTGTTGACGGTGCACTTCTCCTTGGACGTGAAGAGCAACTTGAGCAGGATGTCCAGCAGTCGGTTCCTCAGCAGAATCACGTTGGCCGACAGCAGACCACCAAAGTCATCCTCGTTCCCTGAGCACGCACACACACACACAAACAAACAGACACAGACACAGACACACAGACACAGATATGAGACAAGCAGATGATTTGAGCTGACAGAAATATTATTAGATGGTACAGATACTGCTAGATACCACACAGAGAAAAGAAAGAGAGTTTTCTGATTGGCTTACAGGGTGTGAGTTCATTTCATTCAGTATGAATCAAACAGTATTAATTCAGTGTGGATAAATTAAAAAATTAGGCCTTCAGATATCATCAAAAAGAGAGCGGGGGGGTGGCGGTTACATTGTGTGTGCGCGCGTGTGTGTGTGTGTATGCGTGTGTGTATGTGTGTCTCACCTCCATCTACTTTCTCCTCATTGTTGACTTCCATGACAACAAACTTCTCACAGACGGCGAATGTGGGCAGTGTGGAGGAGATGAACTGTCCGAACCTGAGAGAAATACACAGGAACAATCTAGAACCGACTCCAAAGGCAAGCACCACAGTGTTCCAGGGCAGCCTCCGTCAAAGAGAGACCACTGTGTATTTTTCTGTTGATGTTGAGGCTGAATCAGGAACGCAGTGCCGTGTTTTCAGACAAAATATAAGGCATTCAGATAAATAAAAGACACTCATCTGACATCCGACTTTTTACCAAAATTACGGGCCGGTGCTGCGGTTCCACCGCCTGAATCACAGTAAATTGGTGCGTATCAAGGCCAACACTTCAGAGCTCTGTTGCCGGGCAACCACATTTCTACCGGCGAGGCAAGTAAAAGGAAAGTAAAAGCACCGATCTTTTGCAGTGACCCTAAATTGCCTTTATCAGTGCATCTCACAACACCACTAACATTTACAAGTATTATTAAGGTTTCATTTATTCAGCTACTGACATTCATCAGGTTTGAAATGCATTAAGCATGTAGCCATGAACCCATCCAAGGTACCAGGGGCCAAGCAGATATTTTCTGTACTATATAAACTTTGGTCTCTACAATAGTAACTCAAAGTCATGTCTTAGTGTTTGCTTTATTTCATATGCATGTGATGTGCGGTAAACCACGAGGTGTACATAAACTGTATCTTCAAGAGGATATGTGTGTGAGTGTGTGTGTGTGTGCTCTGACCTGTCCCACAGTGTTGTGTGTCTGCAGTTGGTCTTTATACAAGTGAGTGGATGCCCTGCTACTTATGAATGAGTGAGTGTGTGTGTGTGTGTATGCGAGAGAGAGTGTGTGTCTGTGTAACTGAGTTAGGAACACCTCTGCGGGAGAAGGATGAATACACCCATGCTGATGGTCGTGATGGTGGGCTGGATGAGGGATGTGTCACACACAGTGTGTGTGTGTGTGTGTGTGTGTGTGTGTGTGTACCTGAGCAAGTCGTAGGAGTTGGGAAAGCCCTGGAGCAGGAGGCTGAGCACGCTGCTGATGGCCGTGATGGTGGGCTGGGAGAGGGACGTGTCTCGCAGCGTCAGCAGCAGCTTGGGGATCAGCTGGAACTCACGCAGCAGCTTCGCGTTCTTCGCCGCCTCGCTGCACACACACACACACACACACACACGCACGCACGAACACACGTGCACAAACACAGATAAAATCTATCAACTTCCACTAGTAACACACTACAAGTGACAACGGTTGTGACCGTGATATCAAATAAACACACACACTTGCGGTGCACATCTAAACAGCTACACACCTGGACTCTGTGAGCAGCTCGATGAAATGTTCAAAAAGGGACAGGTGAAGCTCATACGGAGCGTGCAGCCACACCTGCAGATCAAAGGGGTCATGAGTCACACACTTCAATGCCATCATAACTACCTGCAGTAAAAGTGCAAGTGTCAAGCGAATAACATCTTTATAGGAAAATTCAGGTGTATTTCAACCCACAACCCTGTTGTTTGTGTTTGTGAACACCGAGTACTGTTGGCATGAAAATAACAACATAGAAACAATAATGTACCAGCAGCTAAACCTAACAAATGACAGCAAGAATCCTTGTTAACCGACTGAACCAGCTATACAGAAAATAGCCTCTACAACACTCAATCTCAAACGCCAGTGTTAGCCCAATGCTAATGCTCTATCCAGCCCTTTCTTCTGGGCCCTCGTCTCAGGCGATCACCTCAAAGTCGCACAGCAGGTCCTGGAAAGCGGTGGAGTTGGGGATGATGGAGGTCTCATGGCCGCTGTCTACTGTGCCCACCAGGGAGAAGGTCAGGTGGAGGATGTGGCTGTTCAGCAGAGAGCGCTTCTTCTTCAGCAGCATTGCCAGCAACTGTACACACACACACACACACACACACACATACATTTAGAAACACAAACCCACATCACACACACACGCACACACATACATTTAGAAACACAAACCCACATCACACACACACGCCCACACATACATTTAGAAACACAAACCCACATCACACACACACGCACACAGACCCACATCACACACACACAAACACCCATACAGACTTTCTGTTGTATGCCAGCGCTATCATCAATCACAATCCAGTAAACAACAAAAGCGGCATCAATAACAATCATTCAAACGTACACACGGGCACAAACGCAATCCGTTATACCCTTACAAGAACATCAATAACAATGAGTCAAGCAGTCATCCCAGCTCTATTCAATCACACACTCCTAACAACCAAACAACCATACAGTTGGCCAGGCACATAACAGCATAAGTTAAGCCAAGTCACTTTATTTATACAGGACATATAACGATGTAAAATTATGCTGTTAACCATAACAAGCGTTATAGTAACATGTAAACAACACAAACCGGCAAATAACACATTATAAATTTAAGGTCACATCAACAGCAGCCACAGCGTTCAAAAATGTTCCATTCTCCGTCAGTGGCTGACATAGCAGCTTTCATTTCCAGTGGTTAAATGCACATAGTGACTGGTGATTGGCTGGCTGTAAAGCTGCTGGCCTCGGTGGATATGACCTGACAGGATTGTGCTTTTGTGCTTGGCTCGCTGTGACAGTGCAGCGCTATCTCTCTGGCTCACCTGGTAGCCTTTGATGCGCTCCATCTCCTTGCTGGCCAG
Source organism: Tenualosa ilisha (assembly GCA_015244755.2). Classification (NCBI taxonomy): domain Eukaryota; kingdom Metazoa; phylum Chordata; class Actinopteri; order Clupeiformes; family Clupeidae; genus Tenualosa; species Tenualosa ilisha. The sequence continues at coordinate 37,244 of PYXC01001932.1, read as the reverse complement.
TGGGTTGCTCTTGACGACGCACACCAGCGCCTTGACTGCCGCGTACAGGCCCTCCACGTCCGACGCCATGGCGACGAGGCCCAAGATGGCCGCCGCACCGCCGACGTACTGCAGGTTGGTGGCTACGGGTTTGGGTTCGAAGGCGCGCACTCCTGAAGCAGAGAAATGGAGGAATGAGAGAGTGAGCAGCACAGACACACCACATCGAGCCTAATCGCGTACACACACACACACACACACACACACACACACACACACACACACACACACACACACACACACAGACACACAAGCAATGTGGATTTTTGTACTGTGAACCAACATCAAAGACCTCACATGGAGAGGGCTGATAACCACAAAGCTGTAAGTGTTCCCACTATCAATTACAGCGCATATCCTGGGCCTCCTCACCCAAGAGGTTTATTCACATCCAGAGTGACAAAAGCCTCTTTTGACTTCAAAGTGCCAAGGAATTCACCACCACCACCACCACCACCACCACCATCCCACACCCCCCACCCAAGCACCCATTGGCAGCCACCTGAGTCTTACCCAGATAGCCAATCACGGCTGCTCCGATGGTGCGGGCGGCACCGTTGAGGTGACCCGCTGAGTTGTTGATGAGCTTCACTGGTGTGGCGTTCTCATGGGATGACACCGCCAGCTGCAAGAGAGAGAGAGAGTGGCAAAACTGAATATTCTATATTCTATACTTTTTCAGAAGTACGCCAATTAGGGCATGGTGTCACTGTACCTTTCCACTATCATGGTATGTATGATATGATTGTCGCATGCGTAATACGTGGGGTATGGCGTCATATGCTTTTCTACAGTACTCATTAATAGTGTGGGCGTCATTGTTGATTGAGTGTACTTAATTCTGAGCTGATGTTCTTTCCTGAAGGCCATGCTTAGCTGGTCCTGTCATTAAGTGGGGTGTTCTTCACGCACCACTTTAGAGACTCTCTGATCACAGATGCTTTATGGCACTCTGTATCTTGCCTCTCTCCTGCTGTGCACGGCAGGATAAATCTACTCCTCGATTCAACATCTAAGTGTGGCCTGGTCTCCTGTTTGCTGAAGTAACCAAAAAATGACTACCAGGCAAGATTGGAAAAGATCAGAAAAAATATGTGAAAATTCATTGTCATTTTGTTTTTTTCTTCCAACTGTAAATCTAACTAAAGTCCTTGCAGTACAGAGCAACACTGTAAGATATTACTTTTTTGCCCAGTACTTCTATTTCCAATTTCCTGTCTGTGAATGCTGTCATTTGCCAGGCCTGAAGGTCTTGACACTGTGCTCATCTAGATGAACTGAACATGTGGAAGCCACAACATGATTCCACTCTGTAAAATGAATGATGAACAAACTCTAACAATTTATATGAGTAGCAACACATCTGGTACAGTGTGAGGGTCTGGTAAGCTTAATGCAGACTTCATTCAGTCTACTGTCACAGTGGGTCATGTCTTCACAGACACCAGCAGATGTTCAAAAGGCAAACATTCAGCAGTTTCTCTGCAGATCATTGGGCTGTCTCAGCAAGATAGACTCTTTGAGAACACTCTCTCTGTATCCACACTACACAGTATGTACTAAAGCCTCACCTAGGAGTGAGAGTGTGTGTATGTGCACGCATTAGTGTATTTATATTATACTGTGTATATAAGTTGGCTTCTGTATACCTTTGGGACTCTCTCTGTGTGTGTGTGTGTGTGTGTGTGTGTGTGTGTGTGTGTGTGTGTGCGCGTGTGTAAACAAGTTTGTGGGGTGCTGATAAAGCTGGTGTGCTGGAAGTGAAATGCTGCCTCCGCACTCTACCACAGATGGGGTTAAACCATACACACACACACACACACACACACACACACAGAGGAACTCAAGGGACATGGTGCAGAGGAGCTCCAGACAGCAATGGAGGTCAAGTACTGAGGGAACGTTAATCACATACACACACACACACACACACACACACACACACACACACACACACACACACACACACACACACACACACACACACACACACACACACAATGACAGACCAAATTTAGAACATAACTGCAGTAGCATGTCAGAGACAAAACTATCCCGTCCAGAGGAAGAGAGGGGGAATCAGAAGTGTGCCCTTTCCCACCTGCTTGGCAATGGCTTTGCTGTCCAGCTTGTTGTAGGCCTTCCTGATCTTGGCCACGGTGAGGGCCAGCACCGAGAAGGCATACAGGCCAAAAGACACCTTCTCCTCAGGCACCAGCGCCACGGGGCAGGGGGGAGACGCCTCCACCTTTGAGTCTTTACCTGCAGGGAGGAGGCAACACCATCAGGAGGGGAAAACGGCGGTGGAAATCAGAGTTCGTGATTCATGACTTTTTATCGGTTCAGTGCACACAGAGCAAGCCAAACAGTGATCACAGCATAACAATATGACTACCAACTGCCAACCCTATGAAAACCGCTTGACTTATACATAATTGGTGCGGAAAATTACCATCTCTCTGAAAATGAAACATCTGATCACACACACAGTCACACAGAATCCACACACACACACACACACACACACACACACACACAAAAAGACAAGACACAGACAACTGTACTCACAGGGTAGGTAGACAGCCTGGAAGGTTCCAGCGTAGTTGGGCCCCAGCTCATAGATAGCAGCCACGCTGGCAGCGGGCAGCACCTCCTCCACAAAGTGTGTGGGGCCCAGCCGCCACACCAGCGTGGAGACCTGCCGCTGCGCAGGAGGCGTGCCCACATAGCTGTACACGGTGCTCACCACAGGAGGGTTGGTCGAGCCCGAGCCCCCTGGCGCACTGTGCACGTAGTGGAGCTGCACAGGAAGTGACAAAACAGGAAATGAGATACAAAGTCATCCATTCTCATGTTCTACCCTGAAATACCTTCTGGAGCCAAAGCCAAAGGGACTCAAGGAGACACTGGATATTATTAAGATGTATGATGACCACGGAAATTCTCATTTCATTTTATACTGTTTCACATTTCACATTCTGTGGTGAGTCATGCAACGCTGTGATACAATGCAAACTATATTGTATTGTAGAACCAAGTTTTGAAAAAATTTGCTCTACAAGCAAGAAAACTGTGACTGGCAGGTACGGTTTGAACACAATAGGCCAAATGGACCTCGCCTGACCAGTGGGACTCTGGGTGGATGACATGCTGCGATTTACTACCTGTACATCAGAGGGGGCTTCAAACTTTGGCTGATTTCCATCTGTATACCTGATGAAACATAATTTAACTTATCAAGGCTATTACTACAAAGTCGGTTTTAATCAAGTGCATTGAGACCATGGACACTGCAGGTGCAGGACTGCACTAGATTTGACCGATCTCCACCATGCCAACCCTCAACACAAGGTGGCAGACATCACTAGAAACAGCCCAGAGGCTGACAAACCTCATGGAATCAGACTTCCCTTTCTCAACTGTCTCCCTAGCTTAAAAAAATCTCAGACAAAAGCACTCCTCTCCATCTTGAGACACAGCAAGAGCATGAGGCTCTGTGCTGACTTTGCTGGCACAAACACACAGGAAACGACACAGCTCTGATCAGCAAATGGCAGGAAGTGGGTTTCGGTGTGCCTGCGGTTACTAACATGAAACTAGATGCAAAGTCATGCAGTCTCTCTCTCTGAGTGAGTGTGAGTGTGTGTGTGTGTGTGTGTGTGGCAGGGCGAGGTGTTGACATTTAACATCTTGTGGTAAATCTCAGCAAAACCACAAGACAACAGGCGCCTGAGATGAGGCTCTCGCCACATGAGAATAGGTACACACTCTCAGCTGCTGACATCTTCTGTAGGAGCAGATGGCTGACAGACAAGAGACGGCCTGTTTGACAGAACCCGTCAGGTATTCCCACAACGCCACTGTAGCACACTCCCTAATCTGGCCACATTTGGTTGGGTCCCCCTGGGTACTTCCTCCCAGGTGCTCAACCACCTGGCTGGAGAGTAGCAGGGGTCAGGGGTGGGGGGGGGGTGGGGGGCACCTCTCAACCCTGCCTCCAAACCCTACTAGGGCCGTCAGCACTCCTGTGTCAGGTCATTAGGGCCTATCTGTGCCTTTAGAAAATCAGGCTATGGAAATCACCATCTGCTGGTCTACACACAGACACCCATTCATTATTCATTAAAATATGAGGATTTTTTTTTCCAGAAAGTGTGTCAAACCTTCAAAACACTGGCACAGCTGCAGCCTCTAGTTAAGAAGCCTGATTTGACCTCATTTTAATAACCAAACAGGGACTTGAATTACAACAGAGTTCGATACAGTGACTCACAAACCGAGCTGCTACGGTACATGCACAACCTCTGAAATATGAACACCGATATCTATAGCTTCCCTCCCCTGTGTCTGAGGCCCAGGGGGGGTGGCACTGGGCGGGCAGCGCCAGCCTTGGCGCTGGCATTGGGTGCGACGTCGCAGGATGGAGTGGGTCAGTGGAGCGGGTTGGTGAAGTGGGGGGTGGGGGGCTGGCGTCTCACCTTGACGGTGCTGACCATCTGGCCGTCGATGTAGAGCGTGGCCATGCTGTTCTTCAGCATGCCCCTGCTCATGACCAGCACCAGATGGTGCCACTGGCCCTCGCTGATCAGCTCGCCGCAGCGGAAGCGGGCGCAGCACGGCAGGATCTCGTAGAAGGACGACTCCTCACTGAAGTCATCCACTGTGGGGAGGGGGGAAGAGGGGGTGAGAAGAGAGGTGGGGGGAGAAAGAGAGAAGAAATACAAGAGCAAGATGAGAGGAGATTCAAAATAAAACAGAGGGAAGTAAAGGGGGGGGGGGGGGGGGGGAGAAAAAACAAAAAAGAGGAGAGAAAGGGGAAAAGCAAAGGAGAAGGAAGAGAGAAAGGGAGAGAGAGACAGAGAGAGGGAGAGAATAGAGAAGTAGAGAGACAGGAGAGGAAGAGAGAGAGAGAGAGAGAGAGAGAGAGAGAGAGAGAGAGAGAGAGAGAGAGAGAGAGAGAAGGGTGTGGGTCAAAGGAGAAGGAAATGCGGTAGTGCTGACAGTTCCAGCTGTGTCCTGCCCGTGGCTGACACGCTCCATGGCTGCCTGACCTCATAGCCAGACACACACCAGTTTGAGCCTGCCAGACACTGACCATACACTCCACTGGCTCACATACCCACAGCCAGCTAAGAAACGCTGACGCATCAGCCTGCCTGTTAAGATATGTCACTTATGTCATCACACACACACACACGCTCACACACGCACATACACACGGGCACACACAAACGCGCACACACACGCACACACACGCACGCACACGCACGCGCACGCACACACACGCACACACACGCACACACACGCACACACACGCACACACACACAAACGGACAACAAACATAGTTTGTGTGTTGGTGTCTGATAAGCACTCTGAAACATGGCTGAGTATATTTGTACTGGAATGAAAAAAGTAAAGTAAGAGCAACTCTCCCTGTCAGAGGAATGCATACAGATTAGCCAGGATGGCAGTCCATAAGTCTATCTTGAAATAGATAGTCTGTCTCTCTGTGTCTCCTACTCAGTGTCTACAAAGCTGATCTATCCATTTGCCTGCATGTCTGAGTGCCCTGCCTTAAGACTGGGCCATTTTAGAGGCAGAAAACGAAAAAAAAATATTTTTAAACCAACTTTGAGACCTGCCCTTTTCACTCAAGACGCTACACGTCTGCACACGCAAATGAAGTCTGACACGACTCCGAAGAGATCCGTCTCGCTATGCGCCTGTCGACAACTCTGTCTATTTGTCTGTCTGTGTCACATTGTGTGCGTGCATATGCAGACAGCCTGACACAGAGGCATCTAGTGGAGCTGTGGGGCCGTCAGGCCGTCTGTCCAACTCAACCTGTCCGCGTGTATAAACATCTCGTCCTTCTGTTTGTCTTCCTATCTGCCTGCCTGCTTATTTGCATTGCTATCTGCAGCTATTTATCTACATTTCCCTCACTCTGTCTCTCAAGTCATCTGCATGTCTGCATATACAAGCGTCTGTCTGTCTGTCTGTAAGGTCCTGTATGTAAATCTTTATGAATAGAATGAATGTATAAATGCCAAAATGACAACAACAACAACAAAAACAACAACAACAATAATAAATATTTTCAAAAGCTAAAAAAGAATAATAAATATTTTTAAAAGCCTAAAAAAAAAAAACTAGAAAAGCACTTGGAGAGCGCAGACCTCTGACAATGCAATATAGGGTCACTGACCCAATACAAATTTCAGACGGCGTTCTGGATCAACACCAACATTTAACCATCTGCTCCTTGTCCTAATACCCACGCTGTCTGAAAATTTCATCCAAATCCGTGCAGTACTTTTCCTGTTATCTTGCTCACAGACAGACAAACAGACAGACAGGCATACGCCGGCAAAGAACATAACCTCCCTGGCGGAAGTAATAATAATATTAATAAGGACACATCTGCCTGTCTGTGCTCCCATCTTCCAGTCTGTCTCCATTTCTGCATGTCTGCTTGCATGTCTTCTCTGTCTCTGTCCGTCTGCTCCTACCGTAGTTGTGTAGCAGCTCCTCTTTGGTGGAGACGATGAGCGAGCGGTCCTTGGCAGACAGCACCACGGCCAGGCACACGTAGTGCTGCTCGGACGAGCTGGCCCGTCGCACCATGGTCAGCAGTCGCACCGGGTGGTTCTGCGGCGGTGTGCTGAAGCGTTCGATACAGAACCAGCACGAGTAGCTCAGGCCTGACGGAGGGGGGAACAGACGCTCACCTGGGGGGACGGACAGAGAAGTTATCAAATCAGTTATTATCCCCAAGGACCGTGTGTGTGTGTGTGTTTGTGTGTGTGTGTGTGTGTGTTTAATGTGTTACTGTGTAATGTGTAATTGATTAGCTAGAATTAGTTTTAAAATTTTTAATTAAAAAATGATGTTTAATAAACCTAGATTAAATGAAGAACAACTGATTTTGGATATCTTTGTCCCAGTGCAAGGGATATGTTTGTTACACATAAGGCACTTTGAAACAGTGGAGGCCACCCTACAATGGCCTAAAAGTCCCTGTAGTGGAAAAATGCTAGAACATAACCACAAATACACACACACACAGTGTCTGTCTGTGCTACACCGTTTCTACAACAAAGAACATGGGCAGAGAAACTGAGTTTTTCCCCCCACAGTGGTTCCTTGTGGGGAGAGGAAAAAGGGAGAGGGAGAGGGAGAGAGAGAGAAAGAATGAATGGAGTATAGTGTACTTGTTTTCTCTCTCCACTGTTACTGCAGCACTGGCTTGGCGTCGGGGAGAACATGATGATGTCATCCTGTAAAATGGGTCAGGGGCGGCCAGCCGGGTGCCTGTCTGTAAAAGGCTGGAGGAGCCAGCCAGCCAGAGGCAAGTGGCCTCTGCTTTACAAGCCCCCGCTCTCATGAATACTACAAGACCCAGTCTGCACTGCAGGCGGCGCTTACCCAGTCTGCACCACTTACAAGGCCTCTGAGGGATACTGATGCAGCTGCAGCTACTGCTGAGACAGAACTGAACTACACTCTCACACACACACACAAACGCACACATATATAGACCCCCCCCCCCCCCCCCCCCCCACACACACACACACACACACACACACACGCTCACAAACACACACACACTTTTTTTTCTTTCTCTCTCTCTCTCTCTCTCTCTCTCTCTCTCTCTCTCTCTCTCTCTCTCTCACACACACACACATACATACACACACACACACACACACATCTCTCTCTCACACACCCACTTCAACAATATCCAAAGCAGATTTAAGTAAATGTATGGGCTGATAAAGAGAAAGCCCACCCAGTCTTAAAAGACACACTGAGACTGACAGATAGACAGTCTAAACATATTCAGTCTACCCCTCTAGAGCTCTTCTCAGACTCTCACTTCCCCTGCCATCTGCTTCTGCACTCCAGTCCGCTCCAGGATAAACATTCAGATTGAGTAATTTAGGGAATCTAGATCTAGATGCAATCTGGAGTCACAAGCCAAAGGACTGCGAGCCAATGTGTCATAGAGCTGATGAATGTATGAATGTGTGTGTGTGTGTGTGTGTGTGTGTATAATGAATGATTCACATGATTTATGATTATATCAGTTAGATGTGAGTGTTTGTGTGTGTGTGTGAGAGAGAGAGAGAGAGTACAAATTTGTGTGTATGTGCTTATGATGAATGATTCCACTTATATCTAAGTACTGATGGTGTATGCATGTGTGTGTGTGTGTTCACACACTTATGTGTAGGAGGGAGATACAGAGAGGAAGAGCGAGTACTATACCTTTGTCCTAAAAACATGAGCATGTGGACAGGATGTGTGTGTGTGTGTGTGGGGGTCTACTAACCTACTCCCATGCCACTGAGCACGGCTCCATCGCTGACTCCAGATGTGTTGGCGTTGTTGGAGGGGGCATTATGTGGGGCCAAGCTAGGCAGGAACAAACAGCTGTGGAACAAATTCAGGCACACACACACACACACACACACACACACACACACACACACACCACACACACACACACACACACACACACACACACACACACACACACACACACACACACACACAACACAGTCCACATTATTTTGCGCAATGTTATGACTCATCATGACTAAAAATATTTTTTAGCAGGTGCATGACACCATGTGTCATTCTGACAGGAACAAGCAAATTCACTAAGTATGAAATCAACAAGCAAGTGTCGTTAAAAAAAAACAAACAAAAAAAACACATCACTTAACCCTGTGTGTGTTAGTGTGTGTGTGTACACCTAGGAGACACCTATGCGGTCTGGCATGTACATTCATTTGTTATGGGGAGCAGAGCAGGAGTTGTGAGGTGTGAACTGGCTGCCCAGTGTCAGACAATGCAGATGATGTGTACCGCAAAGGCATTTCACCCCAAGATAGCAGGAAGCAGATGAAGTTGTTTATCAACACACACACACACTCATTCCAGGGCAGGAATGCAGTCCACACACACACACACACACATACACACACGACAACAGTGGAACATCCCTCCAAAGGACGTCTGTGTGTGTTAGCATGTGTGTGATTGTGTGGGAAGTAAGTCAGCAGCACCATTAAAGAATGAACACAATACATCACCAGCTCTCCCACTTCTACACATCTACCTCTCCCACATGTCTCTGTCTGCCTCCTGTCAAAATCTCTCCGTCTCTCTCTCTTTTTCCAGATTCTTCCTCTCTCTTTTGCTCACTCACCATGGCTTCCTTTCTTCTTTCTCCTGTCGCTTTTATTAATGCTCCCTTTCCTCTCCCTCTTTTATTCCCTCCATTTCTCTCTCCCTCTCTCTCTCTCTCTGTATTCTTTTTTCCAACAAACAGACAGAGCCCCCCCCCCCCCCCTCTCTCTTTCTCTCTCATTTACTCTCTCAGCCCTACCTCTCCTCCAGACTCCAGCCTGGGTCTATCCCTCCCCCCGCCCCCCACCCATCTCTGGCCCATAACCCCCCCCCCCCCCCGCCGCCATGCTGTGCTGGGCTGTGCTGTGCTTTGCTTTGCTGTGGTGTTGTGCTGTCCCGGGCAGGAATGCTGCTGATGAATATTTGATGGGGGCAGATGGGCGCCTGGCGCTGCTGGAGCGCACATCCTCTGGCTCAACGCCCCAGCAAGACCCCCAACCCACCCCCACTCCCGACCCACCACTCTTCTCCTCTCCACTCCTCTCCACTGAAGACGCACCACCATACCATGTTGTATTCAGTCCAGTCAGGACACATTCATTTATATAAGACACACAGACACGCACGGAATATGTGCATATGTGCGTGTGGCAAATGCAAGAGTAATGCAGGAACAAAAGGATGTCATGATGTTCAACGAAGTAGGAAATGGCTCAATAGAAAAAAAAGTTCAATAATAAAACATTTTCACCCAGCGAAATGGAATACTGATTCCTGATTGGCTGGCAGGTTGTGTGTTATATCCCTACAATGCACACCTATGAAGTAGATCTGGTAAAAAAAAAAATCTCATTACAGTTCTATATCAATGCTCTTTTGAATGGTAATTATAACAGCCATAGAACTTGCCCGCAACAACTGAATCAGCTGTTATTAGCTAAAACTACGCTTGGGACGCCACCTGCTTTGGTCAGCAGTCAGGGTTTGAATGTAGGAGTCCAATGATCTATGCCATATATGCTCCCCTGTTTCTCTTCAATGATTCTTTGTGATAACCTGTAAAACATGCATTTCTACTGTGAAGGTGATGATGTGTGTGTTTACACAGACATGCTTTACACCACTACATGAGTGCGTTTGTGTGTGTGTCCTTGTTCAGCATGTGTGGTCTTCCAGTGGGATCTAAAGCTCGCTGCTTTAGACGAGGGCTTAAGACTCCAGACTGCCGGGGGCTGTGCGGTGCAGTCCTACAGTCTGTGTGTGCAGCACAGATGTTCCTGCTGCAAGGGCTTGCACCTCATCCTGTACCTCCCAAACACTTGCTCACACACACACACACACACACACACACACACACACACACACACACACACACACACACAGAGTAAACAGCTTCCCATATCCAGAATGGTTCTCGGTAAGTAGATTTGTGCATTCAAGTAAAACAATGGGTTAAAATCCTGGCTGCCACCAATGTACCCTTGAGCAAGGCACTTCACCCTAAGTTGCTGTAGGGGACACTGGTCCTGAAGTAATTCATAGCTGACAAATGTAAGTTGGTTTGGATAAAAGCATCTGATAAATGCATTAATGGAAATGCATAGAGTAGTTTATGTGAGATACTTACAAGTACTTTGGAATGCTTATTTTAAAATTTAAATCTGGATGGATGACAATCTGTTCCATTTTTAGTGGGGGACATTCTCTTTCACTTCCAGTTCTGCAAATGCATATATGCCACACACACACACAAACACACAAACAAATCGTCCTCACCCGAAGCCCTCCAACGAGGTGTCAAACTCCACAAAGGCGGGCGTGACGGCAGAGCCATGCAGTCGGATGTCGTGTGGCGTTGTCATAGAGACCAGGCATTTGACGCGTGTCAGCGGCACCGTGCTGTCTTCGGCTGAGCGCACCAGGCTGCGGCTGATGCGATACTGGCTGTTGTCCTCGGTCGTCACAGCAAACACGCTGTCCGGCCCGAAGCCCTCCATCGACATGGTCATGCTACCTGTTAACCACACATCAGAGGGGGGAAATGTAAACACCTTGCAACTCAGCTATGGTACTTCACTGATGTAACAGTGCAGCAGCTATTACAGCTAAATGCCTGATTTAAAAAAAACATCTCTGAGCACTAACACTGAAAACAGCAGCTGTGTTTCAGCAAAAATCGCTCAGATTGGTCACCTTCAGTGAGCATCTGTACTACGTCCAACTGCTAATCAGACTACTACAGCTACGGCAATGGCTGCTGTTCGAACGCGTAGCATCAGCGGTGGCAGTACGACTGTGGACAAATTTATGACAGGAGGAGGAAACAAGCATGCAAAACAACTTTGAATAAATCCCTCAGGTCAAGCAAGTAATATCTCTGAGGAGATCAAACATAAACATGGACAGACTTAAGCAGCCTGCAGGTCCTCTAGCGTCACGCTGAAATGGCGTGAGAGGTTAAGCCCAGTCATCAATCTCAGTAAGTAGCTCAGCTTCTTCTTTTACTCCTGGGCATTTCCTGTTTTTGCAGGGGCTGGTGTGTCACTCCTGCTGTTAAGTGACGTGCTTTCCACTGTATCCGCACACACAACTTTCAGACAGACAACTGAGTTAGAGGGAGAACAACGCAGGAGTGTGAGTGTGTGTGTATGAGTGTGTGTGTGTGTGTGTATGTGTGTGAGTGTGTGTGTGTGTGTGTGTGCGCTTGTGTGTGATAGAGAATAAGTGAGTACATGTCTGTGACTAGGGTCATGCTATTCATTAAACTGCAGTCTTTTCAGCAGGGATCCTTTTAATGTATGAATGTCCAGTTGGAAATAAAGATTAGTTGGAGGCCTCCTCGCCAAGCACAAATTCATTTTCTCTGCTAATTAAAAAGTCTGAATAAGTCATCTCCTGCAGAAGGGTGCAGCATTCACCAACAGAATGGAGGGGAAGAAATCAGAGGCCAGAGAGAGAGAGAGAGAGATGGAACAAGATGCAGATAAAAGGAGAGAGAGAAGAAAATGAGATGAGAAAAGAGGACAGGCTTTGTTTAAGGCTGGAGGTAATTGGTGGCTTTTAAAGAAGCTCTGCTGCTGGCCTGGTGGAAATGAAAATGTCCATTCTGCCCTCATGACAAACACAGATACAAGCACAAAGACACTCTCTTTCACTCTTTCTTTCTCTCTCTCTCACACACACACTCTCTTATTCACTGCCTCACACAAACGCTTGAAGAATGCACTTTGTGATACAGTGACCGCTTTAGTAGTAAGACACGTTGGGGATCAGAGACAAAGTATGCGTGTGCATGTGTGCATATGTGTGCGTGTGTGTGTGTGTGTGTGTGTGTGAGAGTGTATGCGCGCACCAGGGCGTGCACAAAATCTCTGTGTGTTAATGTGTGTTTCTTACTTCTCATCTCCGCCTCATAGCTGAGTGAGCTGGGCTTGTGCACGCGGTACTGTTTCAGCAGCTTCTTGTCCCAGGCGCCGCAGTTCAGCGGGTTGCCCAGCCGCAGAAACTCCCTGCCAAACAGAAAAAAAAAACCACACACATTCACACACACAAAGGAAGTCAGAAGCAAGAACCGAGAGATCACCGAGAGCATAAACAACAGTGGCGTGAGTCAGAGTGTCTCACACATAGCACAAACAATGTGAGCGGACCGATTAACTATAAACACCAAGATTACACCAAGAGCTGCTAAAGCAGTAAAACTGCTTTTGTCGCTCATAAAAATACCTGATAAAAGATCTGTGTTCGCTCCTGTCCCTCTAATCGCTCATGATTTGCCCACTGACATTTCACTTACAGCTCAACTAAGTCCTAGCTAATTTGCAAAAAAGTTGAGCAGTTTTTAACTTTATGTAATCGCTCTAGTCGACCAAGTTTTGTCGCTCGTCACTTCTGTCATTTTTGTCCGCACAAAGTGAATCACTTCTGACGCTTTTACAGCTTTAGTCAGTCTTGGTGTGAACCCAGAGTAAGGAATCTACTGTAGATTGTACCGTACTGTAGAAGGCTACTGTACACTGGGGTGTTATTAGTGTTCTGTCGCTCTTGTTGCTCTTGTCCACACAAAGTGAATCACTTACGACGATTTTACAGCTTTAGTCACTCTTGGTGTGAACACAGAGTAAGGAATCTGTCTGGGCTGGCTGCTGTACACTGGGGTGTTATTGAAACAGACATTTTTTTTTTTTGGGGGGGGGGGGGGCTTGGCTTGGGAATAGGTGTGGGTGTGAAAGTGATCAAGGAGGGAAAAGCAGAGACAGGTTACTGTGCACAAAATACACCTGAGAATGCACTAAGAAACATACAAGATACAACATACAATAACACTGAGACAGACAGGGCAACTGCACAGGAATGATACAGACAACACAGACAGGAAGAGTGAGTGAGAGAGAGAGAGAGAGAAAGACAGAAGGACAGACAGACAGACAGACAGAGTTGAGGAGAGAGGGATAGGGAGAGTTTGACTTGAGTAGTCACTCCTCAGCAGAGGAAAGTGCCAAACAGAGACCTTGAGGGATCTTTTCATATGAAAAAGCAGCCTTTCTCCCAACCTGCCCACCTACCCTCTCATCCATCCCAAACCTATCAGCCCCCCCTCCCCCAGTCCCCCACTCCCAATAACATCCTCCAGGGGTCCGAGGGGCCGGTAGCAGCCCTCATCATCTCCGACTGTTCAAGCGGAAAATGGAAAGCGCTAATGTTGTGGTGCGCCTGCTCCCCTCCGCACCCCCGAGAGAGAGAGAGAGAGAGAGAGAGAGAGAGAGAGAGAGAGAAAGAGAGAGAGAGAGAGCAAGCACCCGTATCCACAACCTGAAATAACACGCAGAGCGTCTCTAATCTGATGGCCTGGGCTGCTTTCTATGCAAAGAAGAATGGTAATGTGATTTTTAGTTAGCGACTCAATTCCCAGGATAATAAAGCGCCTCTCGCCCTGTTCTGCACAGGTTGGGGTGGGGTGGGGTGGGGTGGGTGCGGGTGGGCGCAGGTGAAGAGGGAGTGGGATGGAGTGGGATGGGGTGGGGGGGAGTGGGCTCTGGGAGGTAAAGCATTCTGTGGAGGCAAATCGAACGAGACACGGGGGTAATCGTTTAAGACGGGAGGCAGCCGGACGGCCCTGCGGTTAACCAGGTGAATCTGGCAGGGGAGATGTGCTAATGTGAACATCCAGGATTCTGGGAGCAACAGCCCGCAATTCAAAACATCAGGTGTAACCTTTCAGATGAGATCACACAATACCAAACGATGAAAAAGTGTTTATTTTCACACACACAACATGATTTATTTCAGATCGTGTTTTAGGCACACCAGTTTGTCATGTAACATTATCAGTATTATCCTCCTCCTGCCATGACCACACTTATCCAGCTCCTGATACAGACCAGTGGACCAGTGACCTGCATGGCTAAACGTTTTACGACTCTGACCTAATTCACGGAAGCTTTATATGCAAAGGCATTCAAGACTTCTTCCTGATGGACGAAAGCCAAGGCAGGAAGTCTTTAAATCAACTGTAGGACAAGGCAACAGTCCATGGCTGGCCTTAACCTCATGACCCACACGGTCAGTATATATCAAACTCATTCTTTGAAAACACTGGGTCCAAAATGTCATAGCGGAACATTTCCACCACGTTTGATGTTACCCACAGCAAACAGAAAGAAGACTGACACTGACCAAAAGCAAAGGCTGCAATTTAAAAACTGATCCAGGACCCTGCTTGAGTATGATCTGCCTCCCTGAACTCAATAGTTACCCAGGCACTACAAGCCACATTGGCCAGGTGATGACTGATACTGATGCCGTTTTAAAACTGCCATAGTTACATAGGAGCAAACTGGATGTGAGGGGAGAGTCAGACAATACTGTAGTATATTGTACTGTAGACAATGTGTAGTGTGGACATGTCCTACCTCATTCACACCGCAATCTGGGCATTTGCGTTGCGTATGCGGTGCAGAGATTGTTTTTGGTCCGTTTGGTTCGATTAGAATGCATGTTAACAGATTAGACCAAGCACACCGTGTGTTCGCTGCGGCTCCTGTGCTCTTCACTTGAAATAGAAACAAGTTCTATTTTTTCCACCCATGCCCCCCCACGCGCTGTAACACGGTCTCCATTGACTTTAAACAAGGGCTTGGGCAACAGGTTTGCACAGGAGACGGTTCTTAGTGTGAATACACAGACGCACATGCATCGCGAATGGACAGCAATGGTTATGGGCCGCAAACGTACGATTTCTATGTGGATGCCTTATGCCCTGCTGTCGTAGCTTAACTGAGAGTTTGATTACCTTGGAGCTAAAACCTACACTGGTCAAGCAAGGAGCCATCACTGAACTTAAGAAATGCTGTTTCTAACACTGGGAGAGTGGTGGCTTAGCCAAGAACCACGTTACTTCGGAGCTCCTACCTCCTACCTCTGGCCCAGCAAGGAGCCACTGCAGCAGCTTCAGAGATGGCTATGCTCTACTGGTCCAGGTGTGTGTGGGAGGGCATTGGTGGAGGGCATTGGTGGCTTACCTGAGCACCATGGGCTGCAGGGCCTGCGAGGCGAGGCGCTCGAACATCCTCTGCAGGGGCGGGTGGAGCGGGTGGTCCTCGTCGGCCAGGGCGCAGCTGCAGCGCTGCAGCAGACGCGAGTGCAGCCCCGCCTCGCACAGCACCTGCTGGTTCTGCTCCGAGTGCACCAGCAGCTGCAGCAGGTTGGCCACCGCCAGCTGCAGGTCCAAAGCATGCTGGGAAACACAGGATAGGAAGGAGGGAGGGGGGGACGGGCGGGTGGAGAAAGTTAATAAATAATAAACATTCCACGAAATTACACTGCATATTTACAGTTCCCTAAAAATCACACTTTTCTTCTACATATACACCAAATATTTCACTTATGTATCATTTCACAGTGTTCATCATGCACTTCCTGGATTATATTATACAAGGCCTCTGCTATCAGCGAAGTCTGAGAAAAGAAAGAGCACATAATGTGTCCTCTACCACTTATCTCAAAAGAATAAAGAAGATTAGCACCTTTTCCTGAACCATACATCATGCACAATATATCCATATATCCGTGTTCCTCAATAGCGAGAAACTAACCCCAGATCTATAGGTACATGGAAAAAAAGAGGAGGAAGAGGAGGAGGAGGAGGAGGAGGAGGAGGAGGAGGAGGAGGAGACAAGATTTATTTCTTTCCAGCTAGCGCAGACAAAAGAACTACGAGGGGCAGGTGTCACAGTCTGCCCTGATGGCTCATTTCCTAAAGCCTTATTTTCTCAGCTCAAAAAAAAAAAAGAACCAACCCCGTCACCACCACTCTGGAGAAGATGAAGCAGTATCAGGTAGAGAAGATAGGAAAGGAAAAAAAATAGAATGGCAGGTTTTGTGTTAAACCCATTTTCCATCCGCCAGGCAATCACACATAATTGGTCCATCCTTTGAGCAGTCAGGTAATGATTAGAATAGTGGGTGGATGGAGGCTGTCCTGAGATGACCCACCCTATTCTGGCAGCCTTTGTCTTCCTCTGCCCGCTCAATATACTGCTACTTTCCTCAGGCCAGCTGAAGGATCGGCCTGCCATTGTTATTTCACAGGGAGCCCCATAAGTCAACCCCCTGCCAAAATCTTTTCCACTTCTACTGGTCTGAATGTGTGTATGAGTGTGTGTGTCATCTGCTGGGATGAGGTGGTGTCTATGTTTGGTACAGCATGGCGTGCGTGCGTGTGTGTGTGTGTGTGTGTGTGTGTGTGTGTGCGTCTGTGTGTGTGGCACAGTCCTGAAGCGTGTCTGCCCAGTCTCTGCTTCACGCTGAGCCCATTATAAGGCCAGCAGGTGGGGTTGCTGCCCAAACCAGAAGTGAAGCATGACAGACACCGTGCCCCGGAGATGAGCTCTATTAGAGTGCAGCAGAGCCCCAGCAGCCTCGAGATCGAGGTGTAGGTGTAGGTGTGTGTGTGTGTGTGTGTGGGGGGATGGGGGAGGGGTTGGATGGGGTGTGTTTGCAGTTGGGTACTTGGGGACAGCCTCCGCCCCTCACTGTTCTAAGTATCAAGGCTGATGCCTTTTGAAAGGATTTCTTTGTCCTGTGTGACAAAGTCTGAAATGGATGAGTAATTGTCCCATCTCAAAAGCGAGTGAGTTGCTTGAGTAAGAGAGATAAACCTCCACTGCACAATGTCGTCTTAAAGGACAGACAGGGCATCGCGCCACCGTGTCTTTGTTGTCGCTTTGTTGTCCTCCACGGTACTGTCAAAGAGCGGACTACGCAAGGCCACACACAGACATGACTGTCTCACTGATCACTGATGCCACTTCATCTTTCCCTGACAGACTTTGAGAGACAAAAAGCAGTGCTTCAGTCTTCCATTAACAAGATGACACAATTACACACAGACACACACACACACACACACACACACACACACACACACACACACACACACACACACACACACACACACACACACAGTTTAGCTTGACACACTACATAGCAAGAAGTCCACAGAAGTGGTTAGTAATTGATGCCAGACACAAGGGCTGCACGATTAACCGTAAAAAAAAAAAAAATTTACACCAACACACGATCTCATTTCTCAACGGTTTTTCTGTATTTTATTTTATGTGCTGCGTCACAAATAAACGCTCCTATTTCTGGGAGTTTCTCAAACAACTACAAACATTGCAGTGTCGTTGCTTTCTACCTCAACCAATAACAAGTCGCCTTTTCTGTCATGTGGTTTAGTGTAGCAGCAAGCCTACACTATGATGGGTTTGACAGTATTGAGCGAGAGTAAGTAAGTAAACTATACAGGATTGTTACCCAGGATTAAATTGAATTCTTGATATCTACATTATATTCTCATTTCTTTCTTTTACTTTCTGCTGTTCACCATTTTTCTGTTTCCTGATTCCGAATCCCAATTTTTTTGTTTTTCTTTCCGGTGCTCTTCTAGCTGCCTGCCCAGATAGCCTTGGCTGCTAGGCTGCTAGGGGCTCCTTACCTCGGGCTGTGTGTCGGAGCTGACGGAGGCCAACAGGTCCAGCATGGCGAGGGCGGCGCCGGGGTGGATGACCACCGGGTCGGTCGAATGCAAGGAGGAGGAGGAGTTGCCCAGGTGGAGCTTCAGGTCTGCCACCCCTTTGGTTGGGGCATTGTTGGAGGAGTTATGGTAACCATGTCTGAGGAGGGAAATCAGATCAGTTGTATGGACTTGTAATGACGTGGCTGACCTTATGGTGGTTAAATCAGCACCATTAAAAATGCCATTAGATTGTGCATGTAACATGAAAGCTTCATCATATTAACAGGGTTATACTGTCACAACTAGTATAGATCTTTGACACAAATTAGTTTTTAGCACATGAAACCCCAAACTATCTAGGTTTACTGCCAGGTCAGATTAGGATATGGATCCAGTGTTCAGTTGGCATGTCTGGCATTTCCACATACAGTACAGTACATCAATCTTTGCCTCTGTACATGAACACCAATGCCTGTTAGTTTGTGTGCATATTTGGGTCTGTGTGCACCAGCTTTGGATTCAGCTTTGTCCACATGTCTGGGTATACTGGACGGCCTCTTCTTTCTGTCTATGTTACGCTGTGTGGAGCATTACCAAGCACTTTTCTTAGAAGGCCTGTGTATATGTATATATGTGTGTGTGTGTGTGTGTGTGTGTGTGTGTGTGTGTGTGTAATAAGTTGTGAGCTGCTGCTGCTGCTTTTGCTGGCTCAGCTGTATAGAGACTGCAGCACGGTCAGCCAGGAGGGGAGCTTTGGTTCGCCGTGCATCACCTTCTAAAAACACTCTGTCCCCCCCATCCCCTCCCACCCAAAGCCTCCGCAGAGGTGCACTTTCAAAGCCACTCCCTTTTCAAACTGAATTAGCTGCTGTATAAAGACAAGCTGGCTAGCGATGCAGACCACGGACCAGAGCTCTCCGGGAAGAGAGAGAGGGAGGCAAGCAGAGGCTTTTAGAGAATCAGCATTGAGTTTAAATATGAAGCAAGTGCAAGCTTATGGGCTGGAGCTGCAAAAACACCTAGTCAAGGACACAGATATGAGAGAGAGAGAGAGAGAGAGAGAGAGAGAGAGAGAGAGAGAGAATGGGGGGGGGGGATATGGAGGAATACAGAAGAACAAAGAAATGAACATGAAGAAGAATGACAGATCCAAGGTGTTTTGACAACAGTTACAAGACTGAGGAGGACAGGACAAGAGGGAGAGGAAGAATGACAAACAAAGCCCCGCACACAGTAGGATCATCACGCATCTACTGACTAGAGAACAGAATAGAGACCACAGGATGTCACTGACAGTCAGCAAATCACTGTAACAGCAGGCGGAATGACCACTGGAAACACAAAGTCAGATCTGACTGAAGTAAATCAAGCTTAACTTTGCCATTTCACAACTGAGGTGGCCAGTGACAGAGAATAACACAGTCATTTTACAGGTCCTGCCAGAAGTTTCCTTACATTTTACGCTACTGGGAAAATAACCCTATGGGGAAATGGATAAAAGCAGGCCTATGTGGTAAATTACAGCCCTGTTTGTCATGTTGAAATGGGCAAATATCCATAGCTGTATCCTGTGGTTTCTGCTCTCTTCTGATTAGAACAGCTTGTTTCACTCAGACAACTTCAACAGTGGGGAAAAAATGTACAGGACATCCACAGTTTGGAAAGCCCGCTGGCAACCAGTGGTCAACCACAAATTACTGACCAACTAGCCAATCACTTTGTGAATGTACGGGGCTTAAGACACACACACACACACAAGCACACACACAGAGTGAGACAGTGAGTGAGTGAGTGAGTATTTGAGTGAGTGAGTGTCTAAAAGACAGACAGAGAGAGAAAGAGAGGGAAAGAAAGAGATCTTTAGTGAGCGAGTGATTGACAGAGAGGGAGGGGGGGGTGGTGGGGGTTGGGTAGTAAACTGCATGGTGCAGTACCTCTTCCTGGTGAGCGCTGGCGTGCCCCATGGGGAGGGCAGGGAGGTCTCGTGTGTCAGGCAGGGGGGCACCTGCTCCGCACGACTGCTCACACACACACACACGCATATGCATGCAAGCACACGCACGCACATACATGTACGCACACGCGCGCGCACACACACACACACACACACACAGCCAGGCATGGCAAAGGGAGTTACAAGAAGAAGAGGAGGAGAGGTGGGGAAAAACAAGGAGAGAGAAGAAGGAGAGAGGTGGCTGTTAGTGTAAGCTGGAAAAAACTAAGCAATGTATGTACACTATCAGATCAGCACAGCTAGAGCACATGCATGTCTGACACACACACACACACACACACACACACTCACTCACTCACGCACGCACTCACGCACGCACGCACGCACGCACGCACGCACTCACACACGCACACGCACGGCCAAACCAGACCCAACCGGTAGCTAGCTGCGGCGTGGCAGGGTGGGTGGTCAGGGCAAAATCACAGGCACATTCAGCAACATGTCAACAAAAACAGAAGCTCTTCAGTCAGGCTTGTCACCCAAGGGTCATCGGAAGGTCATGCAGTCTGACCCCCTCCAATCCCTCCAATGTCCTCAATGTCCTTGCTCCTACAACTTCTTCTAGCCTTTGGAAAATGATAGCCTCCAGTAACAGACAAGCGCAGTGCCAGTTAGCTAGGGCTGACTGAGCCACAAAATATCTAAATAAAATAAATCAACAGGCAAATAAATACACATCCAGATTTATTAACAAAAAAAATTCTTTTTATGGGAAGGGTAAGGTGGGCAGGGGTTGGAGGCTGGCAAGATGACTGAACCAATCTCTAAATATGGGTGACAAATAAGGTATTGGATAAGCAAGCACAAATAAAAGATATGGATCACTACTGCAGCGCACAAGGGCTCCTGAGGGAGGTGATTTAGGCAGGGAGAAAAATGAGCTGGTAGAGTCTCATAAGCCAGACTTGGCACTGAGAACGGCACTGGAAAACAGCTGTGCTTTCAAAAACCCTGCTTTGGTTTGCCTACCCTAACTCCAAAATAACAATAGAAGTCTATCTTTAACTATAGGGTGACGTGTCCTCATCTGCTGGGTGAGTGGATACTATGGCCCACTGTCTGTTCACCCATGCTGGATGGCTCAAAAAGAGTGTAGTCAAGACTTGCATGTACACACACACAACAATAAAACAATGACACAAACCACCTTCCATCCATATACCCCCTCTCTCCCCCCACCACATACTCTCTCACACACACACTCACACACGCACGCACGCGCACAATCAAATCATTACATTTCGCATTATTCCAACCCCATGAGCCCCTCGTTCCTCACCTGTCGAAAGAGTCAGTGGCCATTTTGTACAGGTAGATGAAGAGTTTGCCACAGTGCCTAAGCGTGGGGCTCAGGCCGTCCGTCTGCACTTGCAGCTGCTGGCCGACCGCACCCGTGCCCGCCGCGCTGGCCTGCAGCTCCTCATCCAGCATGCGCTGGAAGGGCTGGGCGTTGGAGGGCTGCGCCGAGGCCGGCCCCACCTTCTTGGCGTCGGCGAAGCAGCCCAGCAGGCGCACGGCGTCGGCCAGCTTCTCGTACTGGATCTCGGTGCGGAAGTAGTGGGAGTTGGCCGGCTCGTAGCGCATGGCCGCCGTCAGCGTGCAGAAGACGGCGAGGAGCAGCTCGAACACCTGGTTCTGGTTGGCCCGCTCCCAGCCACTCTGCGGCGGCGAGCACAGCGAGCGCTCCATGGCCACCAGCAGCGAGGTGACGTACACGAAGCCGCCCACCTTGCGGAAGACGGTGCGCGTGCGGTGGCTCTCCCGCAGTACAGCCAGCAGGGCCTGGAGAGGGGGATGAGAGTGAACGAGAAAGAGAGAGAGAGAGAAAGAGAGAAAGAGAGAGAGAGCGAGAGAAAGAAAGAGAGAGAGAGAGAAAGAGGGGGAGAGAGAAAAACAACAAAAAAAAAAACAGAAAGACAATGAAGGAGAGTCTAGGTCAAAACACCGAAGGCTGTGAGGCCTGTTTTTCTTATCTCAGCTTGTTTTTAAACCCTATAATGTGTGATAGAACTAGGGCCTCTGATATTACTTAGCCTAGCTCTCGACAGCAGACAAAAGCCAAGGCCAGCAGGCTTTGCGGGACCAGTCATGACTTATCACTGTTTCCTGGGGTTTCTCCATCCATCCCTACATTACTGTTGACGATGTCATTTCGCCTCATCGTCAGTGGTGAACTGCAATGCTGCACAGAGTGTCTCCACACATGAGCTCAGTCAGTCAGTTCTGTCTTTCTACTCTCTCCCCCTTTCAGCTCCCTACACGGTTTCCATGAGGCTCTTCTCCGTCTTCAGTGCACTCCTCTGAGAGAGCAGGACAGCTCCGCTAATGGGAAGGATGAACACAAGCAGAGTGCAAGCTGAAAAACAGCCTTCGCCTCAAATAAATGATATCGAGCCAGCCAAAGTGGGTGTGTGAGAGTGTGTGAGAGTGTGAGCGTGTGAGTGTGTGTGTGTGTGTGTGTGTGTGTGTGTGTGTGTGTGTGTGTGCACGCGTGTGCGTGTTTTCTTTTTGTAATGCTTTAAACAAAACAACATGTGAAACGTGACATAAATGTTATTGTTCAAGCTTGTTAAAAGCTTGTTAACGCTCTTCAATGAGAGGCTGTAATGTGTGACCAGTAAGACATTAGGCCTGGGAGTTGTCGTTTCGTACAACCACAAAATATGTTTGACTATACTGTGTGGTCACTTTGTGTGAGTACAAGTCGTTTACTGACACAACGGCTCTGTTTTCCACATTGGTACAGAATTGTGAAAAAATGACATATTTGATCAATTTACAACACATAACAAATGACCTAGCAATGGTCCATCCCAGGTTGTATGCAGCCTTCGAGTCAATATAATATGCCACTTCATACACCTGTGAGGGCAACACATACAGATGCCCTGCTTTTAAGGAGAGCAGCATAACCCTTTGGAACGCTCAGGAAAAAAAAGGCTGTTTCTAAAGAGGGTTGTTTTATCAAATCTCCATCAACCTGTACCCACACCAGTGCAGTGCTATATCACTTAGAAGGATTTGATCTACTGATTTGTGAGTCATGCTGGACGCAAGTCAGGGATTCAAACATCAGAGAAAGATATATGGGTTCATGTTTGTCTTGGCCAGTGTACAAGACACATCTGCACAATCAAATTCCCTCTCTCGTAATTCCTAGAAACAATTTCGTTCGGGAGAAACAGATGCGGATGGGAACTGAAGTGTTGTAAAGTGCACAACTGAGACACACCCCTAACTATGTTTTGCCATTATAACACAACCAAATGACATCATAAGATAATTGAGAGACTGACCTCAATGGAAACCTCTGTTTGGGAGAGGTCTGTCTGCCGTGTGTGTGTGTGTGTGTGTGTGTGTGTGTGTGTGTGTGTGTGAGTGTGTGTGTGTGTGTGAGAGAGAGCGAGAGAGCAAGAGAGCGAGAGAAAGAGAGAGAGAGAGAGAGAGAGAGAGAGAGAGACAGAGAGAGAGAGAGCATGAGTGAGTGAGTGAGTGAGTGAGTGAAAGAGTGAGTGAGTGAGTGAAAGAGAGAGAGAGAGAGAGAGAGAGAGAGTGATAGAGTGACAGTGATATAGAGAGAGTGTGTGAGTATGTGTGTGTCTTACCTTGAGTATGTCTGTTTTGAGCTGCAGTTCTGTGGCAGGCGCGGAGTGCATGAGGCCCAGTAGAGTGCCCATGTCGTCGTCGCCGCTGGGTGACAGCACCAGCTGCTGGATAATCTTGAGCGCGTGCTCACGGCACTGCCGGTACTTGACAATGTTATGGACGCAGCGCGCCCCGCCAAACTCACGGAACAGCCCTGAGACCACCACAGGGGAACAGGGGACACAGGTCAACAGAGAGGTTACCATGGCCTCAGAGTTATACATGTCAATGGGTTATACACATGAAAATGAAGCAGAGCTAAAACATACATAGATGTACATGAATGTATAGTGTTAAGTATGGTATGCATTTTTTGCTGTATGTATAGACAGTTTCAAGAGAGTTTGGTTATTAACAGCATCACAGGTCTATTTCCATAGGGTTCCCATACTTCTCGTTAGTTCATATGGCTGTTTGATGGGATATAAAAAGGTATTGCCTTTGTTTGTAGAAGTGTTAAAAGTATCTATACTTTCAAGTATACTACTGTATATTTACAGCCTCATCCAGTGTACTATTTTTATAGTATCGTAACACTAGACCAAATAGTCCCACTCTCTCTGCACACAAGCGCTGGTATTTGTGTGGTGATGAAGGAGAGATCCATTAGCCAGCATGTAGGAATTAAAAAATAGCTTGCTCCAGTTCAGGCATTAACACCCATTCATGCTCTCATGAAACTGACTGTCATGCAACCCCTTCAGTTCAGATCAGGAGAGGCCAATTAGAAACAGTATATATGTCTGCATCACAGCAGGACCAGAGGAACAGCAGTGTGTGTGTGTGTGTGTGTGAGAGAGAGAGAGAGAGAGAGAGAGAGACCTCTTTGTGCATTCCTGATCATTTCACTCTTTTAATGCTAATTTTAGATGGAACAATTAATATTTGATACTTGTGTCGAGCAGATCTATTTTTCATGGTGAGTCTGACGTAGGAAGATGCATTCAAGCGTTCATGTGAGGAGGGGGAAAAATATCTTCTTTTTGAGGCGAGGGGTTCCTCCTGCAAGTGATTGCACCTCAGAGGCTTTGCGTATTTTATTCTCCCTCCTCCCTACACACACACTTGGCCATGCTGCTATATGAAACCCTCAAGGCCAGCCGCCAAGCAAACAGTGCGGCCACGTCAGTACACAGCTCATTTCAGAGTCCCTCTGTCTCTCTCTGTCTCTTTCTGTCTCTCGTCCCTGCTAGCTTGTGTGGCTCATATCCTCATTCTGTTTGTCACTCCACTGATGTTGTATTCACACCTTATCATTAGGTGAGGCAGAAACAGACATCTGTGCTCATGCTGCATCAAAACAGAAGAATATTGGAAATCTTATCATGACGCTTCCTTATCAAGTTGCTTTCTGAAGTCTTTTTGCGTTGGGTCATGGAGGTTGAGCCTGAGCCAAATCCTACCGCTCTAAAACCCCAACAGATTTATGAGGATTCTTCTGCCCAAACACAAACCAGAGACTGTTCCTCTGACGGCTAAGCTGGGAGATTTGGGAGAATGATGACCCTGTTTTGTGGTGGCTTTGGGATGGACAGACGCGTTGCTCTTCAACTCTGTAGCTTCCCAATATTGATACAGGGGGTCAGGTGACATCATAAAGGGCACTTGGGTGAACTAGCTGGACACTAGTGGGGATTTTTGGCCCCATTCAGACATACTGCTGGTATGCTAACGCAATGCTAGCACCCTCCAGAGAGCTACTCTGCACAGATGCCTTCGCTGTGTTTTCCTTCTCAGAGGGCAGGAATGAGAGCACTGCTGCACTGGCCCTGGTCCAGCTACAGAAGAATAACACAGGGAGAAAGAAGCACAGAAAGAAAGAGAGAGAAAGAGAGAAAGAGAGAGAGAAAGAGAGAGAGATAAACAGAGATAAACAGAGATAACAGAGAGCGACAGAGATAGACAGATAGGTAGACAGATAGATTACATATAGAGAGAAAGAGAGAACTAAACAGAGATATGTAGGGGGACTTGATGAGGCAATTCCAGTGCCCACAGAGGGAGAATGAAGCCATCTCTTTCTTTAGAGCTCTGTGTTTGTGTGTGTGTGTGTCACACACAAACAGTAGAATGACTCACACTTGCTCACAGCGCCTCTGGATTAGGCTCAAGAGTGATGGAGCAGTGGCAAGGATTCCGCTGGGATTACAATTTTTACCCATAATCTGGCTAGGGAATGGGTGTGCAGGGAGCAGAGGAGTTTAGCACCCAAAACCTTGTGATGTAATGTGGTGATTAGGCCAGTATACTAACCTGAGCATGTCTGAGAGGAATGGATACTAGTGTGTGTGTGTGTATGTGTGTGTGTGTGTGTTGAATTAGAGTCCTGCTGAACTGCATGCATACAGAGTCTGAGTAAACTATGTGTGCTGACTCAAACATGCTATGTACACAACCACAAGGCATGCATACATAACCCCCCCATCCCCCCCAAAACACACACACACACACACACACACACACACACACACACACACACACACACACACACCTGCATTTGTGTTGGAGTTCTGCAGCAGGACCGTGAGTGTCTCCATCACCAGCCAAGCCAGCTGCTTCTGCTCTTCAGACACGTTGTTCTTACAGTCACCTGATGTGTTGAACAGAAAGAGAGAGAGAGAAAGAGATGGAGACAGAGAGAATGCAGGAAAGTAAAAGTGAAAGAGTGAAAAGTGATCAAAAAGTGAGAGAGAGAAATAAAGATTGGAAGGAGACAGAATTGAGGGGGACAGAGCGAGACAGATGAAGAGAACATTTAGATACAGAGGGACAATGTTCCGCTCCACTGCACCGTCACTTACTCAGTCAGTCACACACACGCGCGCACGCACGCACACACGCGCACACGCGCGCACACACACACACGCGCGCACACACACACACACACACACACACACACACACACACACACACACACACACACACACACACACACACACACGCACACACAAACACACGCTCATACACACAGCTTGTCACCACTTAAGACTGGACAAACCAACCACAGCACAACACTAAGGAGCAGGTGCTCATGTTGTTTATGCATCTGAAACTTTGTGCAGTTGCGCTGGCCTGTCAGATGAGAGCTCCTGCATAGATGATAGAGAGTCTCATGCATTTTTCAAAGCAGCCCTTCCATTTTACATTGGGACTATATGAGTGTGTGTGTGTGTGTGTGTGTGTGTGTGTGTGTGTGTGTGTGTGTGTGTGTGTGTGTGTGTGTGTGTGTGGAGTGCTGAAGAAAAAAAGAGGGAAAGGAAAGCCTGAAGGGAGATAGAAGAAGAAAGAAAGAGAAAGAGAGAGAGCGAGAAAGTGAAAGATGCAGTGATAAATAGAGAGATAGAGATAGAGAGAGAGAGAGAGAGAGAGAGACAGGGAGAGAGAGAGAGAGAGAGAGAGATGCTGCACGTTTCACATGAACAAAACAGCAGGCCTCAAACCAGGGCTATCCACTGACAGTGGGGATCCAGCGGATTATGATAAGAAGTGATTAAGAGAGACTGAAACTTCAAGTTGAGCCTTGATTAAAAAGCAGCCAAGCTCAGGCCTCATGCTGGGAATACTGGGACATACTGGGACATACTGGGACATACTGGGACATACTGAGACATACTGAGACATACTGGGACATACTGGGACATACTGGGACATACTGGGACGCTGGGCTAGTTTGGAGAGTAATTTGACTTTAATCATTGAGGAAACAACACACATTAAAAAAAAAAAAGTAGATTCAATTACAATGTGTGCAAATATCACACACTTGTGTTTAAGTACTTGTGTTTTATCTTGCATGACTTTAACTTGCATGTGAGGGTGTGCAAGTGTCAAATGTGTTTATGTCTGACCTGGTGTCTACTCTTAAGAAACAAGTAACTGAGTTGATGGGTGTGTGCTTGTGTGAATACGACTGGGCTAATTTAAGAGCATGTGAGAAGGTTTCTCTCTTTAATGGGCCAGTAAGTCGAACAGCACAAGTTACGTGTGTGTGTGTGTGTGTGTGTGTGTGTGTGTGTGTGTGTGTGTGTCTGTGTGTCTGCAAGTGTTGATAAGCATTTCATGGGTGTGAGTTATGTGTTGCTCCTCCTTCTTCGCCACTGTTACTGTGTGTGTGTGTGTGTGTGTGTGTGTGTGTGTGTGTGTGTGTGGTGTGTGTGTGTGTGTGTTGCACCTCCTCCGCCACTGTTACTGTGTGTGTGTGTGTGTGTGTGTGTGTGTGTTGCTCCTCCGTCCACCCACCCTGCTCGCTGGGCGTCGGTTGGCTGTTGTTGGGCTGGTTGTTGTGGTTCTGTTGCTGCTGCTGGAGGTGATGCTGGGCTGCTGGGTCCTTCATGAGAGCTGCGTACTTGTGCAGCAGGTTGACCAGCACCTCCAGCAGGCCCACCTCGCGGAAGACGTCGCTGAAGACCGGGTGGTGGCGCGCCAGCTTGAGCAGCGAGCGCGTGGCCACCAGGGCGCAGGGCCCCGCCCCGCTGGCCTTCAGCAACACGCTGACGCTGAAGAGCTCCTTGCACGGCACGTAGTTCAGGCCGAACACCACGAACTCCAGCAGCTCGAAGAACTTGGCGTGCGCCTCGGGCACGCGCGCCACCTTCTCGGCCAGCTGCGAGAGCGTGTGCTGAGCCTCCAGGATGAAGTAGTTGGCGCGGTCCGAGGCGTAGACGTTGCCGATGGCCTCCAGGAGGAGGCGGCCAGGCGGCCCGTGCGCGCCTTCAGGAAGGCGTTCTGGAGCACGCAGAAGGCCTGGATGTTACGCACCGTCTGGCCTGCAGCGCAGAGATAAGAAAGACAGAAAAAGCGAGGGGGAGGGGGAGGGGGAGAGAGAAAGAGAGGGAGAAAAAGGGTTTACATTACAAAAGGCAAACGACAAAACAGCCTCAATGAAACAAATAAAAAACATTAAAAAACAGACAAACAGAAAAAAAACAGGACAAAAATCAATAAAAGGCCATAGAGTTAAGGATGGAGTCATGGTTACAGGGGACAATGGTTAAATGGAACAAAGAAATAAGTGACAAATAAAACAAAGAAACACCAAAAAAATGTAAAATAAAGCAGCGAACACACACACAAACACAGATATAACAGACCACAAACACAGATATAACACACACACAAACACAGACATAACACACACACAACACAGATATAACACACACACAAACACAGACATAACACACACACAAACACAGATATAACACACACACAAACACAGACATAACACACACACAAACACAGACATAACAGACCACAAAGAAAAGAAAGGTAATAATCACACCAAATGGAGACATGAAAAAGAATGAATCTCTGACTCATCACATTCTCTCCTCCAGCCAAAGCATTGCATTGTTGATGAGTCACCCCCCCCTCCCATCTCCCTTTGAAGCTCTGCTCTATTCATAGCTTCAGTCAGGACTGCTCGCCTCACACGCCACAGCAGTGTCATCACACGAGGAGGAGAGGAAGAGGGGAAGAACAGAGGAGGTGGGAAAAAGAGAGGGGAATGAGGCAGAGGAAGAAAATGAGAATTAAATGAATAGAAAGGAAGAGACTAAAGGGAAAAAACTTGCCTCCTGTGGTGTGGCAAGAATTTTTCAGAAAAAAAAAAAAAAAATCAAGAATCAACTTGATTTTGGAAACACACTTCACCATGGGATTATCGTCATGTGACAGCTGGAAGAAAGCTCTTTGTGTGTGTACGTGTGTTTGTATGTGTGTGTGTGTGTGTGTGTGTGTGTGTGTGTGTGTGTGTGTGTGTGTCGTCAGTGAGGCGTATAAATGGCTTTATTGCCATGTTTGCCTTTTTAGTAAATTGCACCCCTGCCGCCAGACTAATGCCCCGTCGCACTGTCTGCTGCCGCCAGAGAAAACAGACGGGGTGGGGGACGGGGACACACACCAACAAACACACACACACACACACACACACACACACACACACACACACACACACACACACACACACACAAACACACAGACAGCTCTAACTAGATGCATGATGTCCCCTCCCCACCATTAATGCCTGCAATTAATGTGGTTAGCATATTGCACACCCCTACAGTTGGGGCTCCTGTGTCTTTCCCAATGAAGCCCACCATTGATCTCTGCTAAGGAAGTTAGATGTGAGGGAACCACTGCTCTTCCCAACCTGCATCTCAGACCCAAATGACCACATGACTGACAACCCCGATGCCAAAAACAGAGAAAAGTTAAGAGTCTAGGCTGACGGAGATCAGCTGGACAGAAAATTGGACAGAAGAGAGTGAGTGTTCAACTCTAGAGTGCAACTCTATACTGCACGTAGTCAGGGAGAGTACTATATCTTGACCATAATGAAGCATGATAATCTGTTTATGTAACAAGCCAACCATTCCACCATTGGTGGAATTCGAAAAACATTCTGTGAGAATGTTCCGGACCTTTGGCTGGGAAGGAAGAGAGAGCAGCAGGCCATGACCCCCTAAGCCAGCCAGTTATCCCAGGAATGGAAGAATGGGCCATGAGGTCAGACTGGCTGGGGTGGTGAGGGTGAAGCAGTTGGGGTTGTTTTCCCCTCCCCAACACCTCTCCTGACCAACACAACATCTGGGTTTTCTCCTTAGCCATTGCCAAGGTTTTTTGTAAAGGTGTAGGATGGTGGTAACTCATGACCCCTTGACCCCTTCCGGCTCCTCCCACATCCTCCTCACACCATGCTGCGGCCCTGACCTCGGCCCGGCCAAAGGGGAAAGTGAGAGACAAAACAGAAGAGCTTCCTGGAGGACCGACCTTTCCCAGAGGGCTGCGGACAACGAAGCCCGGCAGCAGGAAGGGGCGCCGGTGTGAGGCCGGCGGCTTCAGCTCGGTCACGCCGTATGTGGTCAGCGAGGTCACCAGGTCACCAGGTCTTTCAGCGCATCTTTGGACTCGTCCTCTTTTGGCCTGCTCCAGTCTGAAACAACGTAAGTTTATTAGTGATACAAACCCCTGAAGTCCAGCTTCTATGACAGCAACATATACATCAAATTGAGGACTTAATACAGACTATTGACCTTTACTCATTCATTACACATTCATTCAATCATTCTTTATTCAGAAGTTTGACTAAGCATACAGTTCTTTCACAGCAAATATCTATGACAAAAATTATAATCATTACAGAAGCATTTATTACATACTCACCACCAGTAACAATAATGAAACATTAATATATGACAGAGAAACTATTGTAGGTGGGTGGCTATTTTTCAAATTAAGTCGATGATTTATAATCTAAGATTTTCCATGGTGTTACATAAGTAGTTAAAAGGGGATGCTGAGCGAATATCTAGAGTTTAAAAAAAAAACAGGCTACAGGCAGGATGGCTTTCTTTAGAACATACACGATAAACAAGAAAAAGGAAGTCTGAAAGGCAGAGTTCCGAATGTTGCCAAAAATGTACTTGACAGGCAAAGGCAGGCTTCTGGCCATTAAGACTTCCATATAGTCACACAGCATGAGTCAGTGTCAAACAGGTGACCACTTCTCAGTGGTTCGAGAAGATCAGGGGTCAGGGCAGTACCTTAAGCATGAGGTCACACAGGAAGTTGTAGCCTGGCACATGCGGAAGTCATCCAGGAGCGTCTGGGACACATCGCTGGAGTCCTTCAGGAAGCACGAGAGGCCAGCAAACATCTCTACGATCTCCAGCGGTGACAGGTCGTCTGACTGCTGCATGTTCTGGATACACGTGGAGAGGCACTCTTTCTCTGCAGGGATGAAGGGAGGAAGGAAGGACACAGGGAGGGATGGAAGGAAGGAAGGATGAGATGGAGAGAGGAAGGGTGGAGGAGAGGCAACATGTTCAGCCAGGAACTCAAAGGACAACCAAAGGACAAGTACAAGTGCTTGATTTATACAGACTGGTTACTGGCACAACAGTGCGACACACAAACACACACAAATACACACACAAACACCAACACAGCATGGCTCACCGTGTATGTATTTGACCACGTTGACGCTGAGGCCGTGTCTGGAGATGGTGGTGAGCACTTCACCAGCACTGGCCCGCCAGGGGAGGTTGTGTGGCGGACACCAGGACGTGATGGCACTGAAGAGAAGCTGCAGGTCGTCCTTCTGGGCCAACTCCTCCGCCGGGGACACATAGTTACACAACTTCACCAGGATCTGTTGGGAGAGAGAGAGATAAAGAGAGAGAGAGAGAGAGAGAAAGAGTTAGTCAAAAGACATGCAGCTAAAATATAGAGATAATGGTTTCTACTGCATGTGACTATTCAGATGATTTAATTTACTTTAACTGCCTTACATGTTGCTTTCATTGTTTTTATAACTTCAGCTTAAACAAATATTCCACAGAATTTCTGAGAACATCAAATAATGCCTCTAATTAAGCATTTAAGATTAACTGAGGCTGAGCTGACGGCATACATCTTACAGTCAGAGATGTGCTCCAGGCACACAGATTATAGACTATTACTTCAGTCTTATCCTGGAGGTGGGTACTGCTATTAACAGGTAGTATTTGATCAAATACAATGCAGGGGATTTCCCTTTCCTCTGCCCCTGATTTCCAGATGACTGTGTGGTATTGATCTCACTCGAGATGAGTGGAGCTGTCAGGACAGCTCACTGGTCAACACAGTCAGCTCACTTTCAGCTCAGCGCTCACAGAGGAAATGACTACTGGGGTTAGGCCAGAGAGGAAATACACAGACGCCTACCCCACCTCTCTCTCTAAAACGCATACACGGCGGCTCACTTCCCCTACACAATCCCCTCACTAACCCCAAAAAAACAGAAGTCGACTGCAGTGCTTGGGCTCTAACGCGCTGATCTCTGTGCTACTTATGCGAATCTGCTCAGATGACTCATGAACATCCTACAAGAACATTAGCACAGCGCTCACAAGCACTAGATGGTGGGCCGAAGTTTGCAGGATGTCAGTCCTGGAATGTAGCCTGATGTTTTGAAAATTGTAATTCATAAATGGTGTTTCGACAAGCATTTCATAAACAATATGATATGCTATACTGAGCATTAAATCCACTACTGAAAGGTGAATACTGAATGTAAATAAAGGTAAAAATGTAAATCATGCGTACACCTGTTAGTTCACTGGGTCATTCAAAAGTCTATTTAACAAACAAGGTTGGCCTTTGCAACCACACCTGACAAAATTTCCATTTCTACCATGTCCCTACATACTATTACCATATCTCCACCAGCATCTGATGCAAAACAAACACTGTTTTGTCAGGTCAACAATGTTGTTGACTCGTGCTCTAGTCAGCTGACTGTGTGTGCGGAGGCAGCCCAGAGCCTGAATTCGCCTCTCTGTTGCAGAAAGCGGGGGGGTCTTACCTGCACAAACACCTTTTGCAGGAGGGCACGGCGATCGGCCAGGGGCAGCTCGGTCTGGGTGGCGGCCGGGACCTCGGGCATGTGCGGCAGGTCGAAGAACAGGTACAGGCACTTCACCAGCGTGGAGGGCACAGACATGGTGGTCATGCAGTCAACGGTTTTCTAAAGGGGGCAGAGAAAGAGAGAGTGACGACGAAGCAAGCAGAAAATTAATAAAAAGTAAATATATGCAGTGATAAACTGTAAAACTGCACACGGGGAAAGTTGTATGGTTTCTTGATGTTTCAAAAGGTGATCAATTTTGACAAAAAATTGAAAGGAACGGCACCACCAAAAGCCTAACAAATGCAGATGCATGTCAAATCAATCAAGAGGATCAATAGAACAGTAGCCATCCCTGCCTGGGCTTTTTATCTGATTGAAATAATGCAAGCATTCACTAAAGCATAAATATTAGGTTTGATAAAACGTACAATTTCAGAGCTCCGTCATTCCATATACTAGCATCAGCTAATAAATAAATGCAAAATGGAGCTCTAGCGCTCAAAAAATGGAGAAGCTCAAAGTATCACTGAATTCCTGCCACACAAACACAGGTAATGCGCTAATAATTTGTAAAAATGCCTGCACACACACACACACACACACACACACACACACACACACACACACACACAAAGGCATACAAACCTGTGCAAACACAACATCTGCCAAGTTTTTTTTTTTCCTGGGCTTTGCCATATTTATATTGTGTCACATAACCATCCCCACACCAACACCTGACCTTACACAAATGTGCAGAGCAGACAGCTGACAGGTAAACAAACACGGTTTGTTAGTGAATGACTACTGGCATACACCCATCCAGCACTAGGCTGGCCGTGCTCAGCTGACGGCATGACGTGGAGGCAGAGCAGCGGTTGTGTTGGCGTGTGTCTGGCGTGTTGTGTTTACTATTCTAAAGCTTCCCCAGCAAACCAGCAGTCTCTCTGATGTCCTCAGCATTAGAAGACTCCAGATCAACACTGCCTAATTGGCAAAGCAGAAGGATGACATTTCATGCCTTTACTGCCCCCCTCCTTGCTGATTCAGCAGACTCTGAGTTCCAGTACTAGAAAATGAGAAGCGAGTGGATTTTTGTGTGTCTCACACTGGGAACAGACCTTGAAATTTTGAAGGGCAATTGGGAAAGGATGAAATCTTGGTGACCACTGCTGGCAAACCAAAGGAGTCACAGTGTTCAGCCGCAGCAGGCACTGACGTGTGTGCTGGCTAAGTGACAGGCTTGAATCTTTTCAATTCTTTCTGTTACTCAAGGCAACCTGTTTGATGTCATTCGAAGCCAGTTTGTTGTTGTGGTCATGATGGTTGCAGTTCTAAGGGCCAATTCACAGACAACACAAACGCAAACGCAAGGACACCATGACGCCTACTTGCGTGGCGAAGTGTGTGCGTCACATTCTCTGACTTAATGGAACGATGCGTGTGAAAAAATGTGCGTCACAACACGCATTCAGCCTGCGATGAAGGTACACACGTGAGCTTGTATTCACAGCGACGTTTGCATACTTGCGTTGATTATGAATGGGCCCCTCACATTAAACTGCCCACATCTCGATCCTTAGGTTTGTGCTTATAATAACTCCCCAGTTCCGTCCAATTCTGTACGTCATCTATGTTTTTATTGCGCTGAGGTGAAAGAAAGAGCGAGGTCTCTTCAGGCATCTGACAGAGAGAGAGGAGGGGGCCGGGGGGCTCAGGTGCACTCTAGTGGAGCGAAGTGTCAAACATGTCTCTCTTTTTTTAGGGTGCAGGCACACTAGCGGAAGACACGTCTCATTAGGGCCTCCTCTCTCTGCATCGCACATACTCTTCTCTCTCACACTCACACACACACACCTCCCCCCACAACTACCTCCCCTCCCCCTCCCTCTTCCTCACACACACACACACACACACACACACACACACACACACACACACACACACCAACAACCCCTCTCTTTCCCTTTTCTACTCTCTCTCTCTCATACACATACACACACTTGCGAGCAGAGCTGTCTATCAAATTAATGTGCAAGGGGACTGAGTCAGTGAGGGCAAGGGGATGTGTGCCATGCGATCCAGCTAACTTGGGTACAGATGAGTCACACACACCCACACACTAGACAGACATTCAGAAACACACACCACACATATTGAATCCATATTCAGACAACCAGATTTCACCAACTTAACCAACATGTAAGAAACACACACAGAGCCACACAAGAGTTCAGTTCTGCCACACAAACACAGACACACACAGACTTGGTTGTTGCTAGACTGACAGGGTTTCTTTCTCCCCCATTTATCACCGCTGTGTGGACAGAAAGCGTCTGGCTGTGAATGGATGTGAACAGGCTGCCACACAGGTCAACATCACACCTCCTGCCAAGGCATGTCTGATGAACATCACAAAACACACACACACACACACGCACACACACACGCACACACACATACACACACACACGCACACACACGCACACACACGCACACACACGCACACACACGCACAGAACGCACTCTTACAACTGCTGATATGCTAATTCAGACCTTACATGTAAATGAACAAACAGTCTCTCTTGCTTGCAAACACACACACACACACACACACACATTACAAATTCAAAACTGCCAACAGTCTGGAGCAAAGACAAAAGCAGGGGTGGAGAAGGGAATGAAAGCAAGTGTAGTTGAAATGCCACTGCAGTTACCAGACTGGACAACTGCCACCCCCCCCCCTCTGCAGTAACCCCAGGCAGAGATAAACACCACTGCCACTGGGAGAATCCTCAGCACTGTGGGAATGGGCCATTTCGCTCAGAATTTACTGACCTGGAAAAGCTGGACCGTGCTAAATAGGTTACTTACTTTGTTTCTGTAATTACAGAAAGACCAATCCCCTGTGAGGCAATAATGTCTAATTTATGTATATATATACATACACACATATATATATATATATATATATTATAATCACTGTGTTTACACAAGGAGAGAAAACTGTAGCAGTTAACTTCCTCCCATATCACCACAGCACTAGTTCAGCTCTAGTAAAGATACAAAGACACTTAAGTCTTTTCTTCCCAAGGGTAACTGTTGTGACTGTCACGACTGCAGGAGGTTAGTATGTACTGACTGCCACTTTTAATAGGAATAGGCCATATGGGGTTGAGGTAACATCCCTTGAGAGAGGCTGCTTTGAGTCTAGAGGATGGCCAAGCGCGCTAAAACAGGTCACCAGGTCATGGTTAGATACTAGACAATTTCATCTTCATTGTGGCTACCTGCCAGCCTAGAGGGGTGTGTGTGTGTGTGTGTGTGTGTGTGTGTGGTGTGTGTGTGTGTGTGTGTGTGGTGTGTTTCTCAATTGTAGCAACAGAGGAGCTGCCTGCCAGTGGGGGAGCACACACAGACAAACACACATACACACACACACACAAAGACACAGACAGAGGTCAAGGTTAGTTCTCCACAAAATTCTTGGTGGTGGTGATGGGGTGTGTGGGTGTGTGTGTGTGTGTGTGTGTGGAGCATATTGTACTTAGGTGAAGCGTTGTGTTTGGAACCAGGAGCTTTAATCCAGTTCCCAGCTGACCCCACCCCATCCCCCCAGTCAGATGGGAAAAAACATCACAGAAGGGCAATGAGACAAATAAATCATTGCCTTTTTTCTTAGAGATCTACTGAGCCTGAGAGGATGAAAAAAATGACAGACGGAGAGAATGAGTGAGTGAGAGTGAGTGTGTGTGTGTGTGTGTGTGTGTGTGTGTGTGTGTGTGTGTGTGTGTGTGTGGGAGAGGGAGAATGGAAAGGAGTGACAGTAAGAGAGTGAACAAGGGGAAGGAGAGAAGGAGTGATCCAGAGAGAGAGAGAAAGAGAGAGGGGGGCGGGGGGATGGGCGAAAGATGAAGGCCAGTCTGTCAGGGGAGAAAGAAAGCCGGCTGTTGTTTTACTGACGTCACAGAGAGAAGTGGGGCCAGGAGGGCCTTTTGTCTGT